>JBBPQP010000387.1:0-27728 GCA_038092555.1 Boletus subgraveolens | reverse complement strand
AGTACATACTTCAATTCATACACTACCCATGTTAGGGTAAGTATTAGGGGTTATCGCGTTTTGGGTCATTTAGTGTAAAACATGCAAACATTGGGACACTTTTTTGACCCACTGTATGGCACTGAGGGAACAAAGTGAGAGATACCCTCCATGTGATATTCATCAACATGGGACTTGAAGATACATATTTGAATGAAATTCTGCAGTCATTCATTGGTGAAGTTGATCCAAAATTGATCCAAACAATTGGACCAGCTTGTCATGTTTTGTGGGCTGGAAAGATCAAAGCAACCAGTGAAGATGTCATAGTCATTGTGGCAGAGAGTTGGTTGATGTATTCATTCAGCCAGGCAAAGAGGAGAGAATACAGGGTCTTGGCAAGGTCATCATGGTTGTTGGAGGCACTATGAATTGAGCTTGGTCTTGTAAGCAAGCATGCTCTCAAGCACCAAAAATTGTACATGAAGGAACTCAGCAACAATAGTGAGGACTCATCTGCATTATGAATGACAGCTGCATCCACATCTAAATCATGGCTGCAATTAATAGTGAACTCAAGATTACCCACCCAGGTGGAAAATGGCAGTGATGAGTGGGCATGTTTGGGCAACACATTGCTTGGACAGGCCAGCTTGTCATGTTTTGTGGGCAGGGAAGATTAGAGAGGCCAATGGGTGTGCAGATTCAAAGAGGAGTCCAGTCTAAGGGTGTTCAATACAAGAAACTGCCATGGAAATGGCTTATAATACTGCCATATGCACCTGCGTGATCTGATAATGATTGATAGGTCATCTGATTGGAATCTGATACAGAATTAATATGATTCTGAGTCATATTTGGGTGATTATACTGATTCTCTGTCAATGCTATATTATCATAGTATCATACCAATAATACTAGTCGTTGGGGGTCTGAACTTGTATTTTCAGCTGTGATTCATTGCAGACAGAACAAAATCAAAAGATTTATTGTATGAAATTAGAGGGGTCCAAGTCAGGAAATATCTTGCTTTTGGGTTCTAGTGTGGGCATGTGTAATGCGCTTTTGGACTAAAGGCGGACCAGAATTGGTGGGCAGTACAGATGATTTGGGAAGTTGAGTGGGGATGGGGGCATGGTGATGAGAAGACACCTTGCGAGTCGATGACGCCTGAGTGCTCTGAGTTCCACTTATACTCATCTGCCCAACTTCCACCTGCAGCCATGAAACCACTGACACAGTTGCTCCAGGGTAGTTGTGAATTGATACCAGGCACCAGAAGTTGCTACTGGGGATTCAGGAGTCATTGGCAGGGTGGGAAATCTGATTTGGGGGTGAGTGAGGGAGTTTAGGTGGCATGGAATGAGGTCCAGGAGAATGGAACAGCAAGTGATGAGGAGATCTGGGTGGGGACAATCCAGGGGCTGAGTCATTATTGATATTACTGAAGTCGATGTTGGAGTGTGTGCTTGTGCTAGTGGGATCTTGTACAGGTCATCTATTAGTATTGTTGTCCAGGTCATTGAGAAATTTGTTTTCCCAAGTATGCAAAGGAGTGGAAGATATTGTCAACTCAGAGGACTTCTTGTGGGTCTTGGTACCAAAAACTTCTACATTGAAAAAGTTCATTGTCCCAATTGCCCAAGTGGAGCATTTATGAAGGCACTCGAGGTAGAAGTCATAATCCCCTTCATAAGGGATCTTAGTTTCACTGCCCACAGCTTGGAGTTCTGGATCTGGTGTCAACAAGTAACAAGCCTGAGCTTTGACGTCAATCCATATTAGAGAGTGGACAATTTATAATGACTCACAAATATGGCTGCTCCTGCTGCAAGGCCCTCCATGACACTATGGATGCCATAGATCTGGCCCCTTGCTTTCAGTCCACCTCACACCTTCTCCCCAATGAGAGCAGTCCTACTAGAGATAAGTAGATGAATGATCTGAAAGAAAAGTGAAGTTAGCATGGTTAGAGTGAGAGAATCATGGCTTACATTGATGAGAACAGAGCTCCTAAGAAACTCTTCCAGTGAAATTTGGTCAGGATTCACAAACAGAATAGGAGAGAGGTAGTGGTAACAGCCATCCTTCATTGAGAGACACTTCATTTCTGGATCATCATGCTTGTGTGCTGGGGAAGTAAAAATTGTCACATCCAAAATCTTCAATGGAGCAAGGACAAGAGTTGAAGCTTCCTTGATGGCATGAAGCATGTTGGATCTTTCCTGGTTAAGAACACTGGTAAACTAGTTTAAAGTTTAATTTGTTAGTATATGTAGGCTGAATTTACAGTGTGCAGGCTCAGCCATGCACCACAGAACTGAAAGACTTGTATGTATGTATCTCCTTGGTTAAAGCTTCAGGTATGATCATGAACAGTTTGGTGATGATCACATCATGCTTCACCTTGGGTGAAGCCCAGTGCACCGCAGCAGTAAGGTCAATGCTGGGGTTGGTTGTGATCAGAAAAAATCCATGGATGACTCATAGGTGGTATAGCATAGAGAACTTCTTGGCTACTTGACTGACAGATTTGTTGATCGAGTCTGACTTGTCTAGCACACCTTTGCGCTTCTTTGGAGGTAGGGATGCTGTGAGAGTGAAGAGCTCCTTCTTGACTCTGTATAGATTGGCATCCATTTCACTGAGGGCCCACTAAGCCATTGAAAGTGCCTGCATATGGATTATTGGCGTGAGTTAGAGCAATGTTATAGAGTCTAAGATGAACCTTCTGCAGTGTGGGTATATCTGCATCAGGTGGCAGTTGTTGCACAATGGCTGTGATTTGCTCCCAGTCATGTCATTCCTCATCTTCCTCTTGACTTGATCCATCATCTAGATCAGATCTGTTCAAGTTGATGATTTCCCTGTCTTGATTCTGGACTGGCAGCTGGCAATGTGGCATGTTGGCAATTGGAGGGTCAAAAGAGAGGTTCTGAATCAAGAACGAAAAGGAAGGTACTGGTGGTAATAGACAGTGTAGCCTGACAATGTCAGTGACGTCCAGATGATCTTGTTATGACTAGCCTAGGTAGGGATAGAGGTAGACTTGGTCTTTTGATAGTTTGGCCTTATAGGGCTTCTACAAAGGCAAAGGAGTTATAGGATTTCTGTAACAACAAAGGTAAATGAAGAGCATTGACTCAAAAGTACAATGACAACTTAGAGAGCGAAGGTCCAAGGGCAAGGTTGTGGTTACATTGAGTAGGTCTAACTTGAAGGTACAAGCAGAGCTATGAGGGTCTTAAATAGACAAGAGAAGATTAAAGACAAACAAAGGAAAATAGAACTTCATAGAAGGTGAAAGATTGTTTAGTAAGAATGGGCTGACTGATGATGGAAAGTAAAGATTAAGTCAGCAAGAAAAGATAAGAAAATAACTTGGTAACAGCAGTGTTTGAACAGAGTTACCAGTAGATGACAATGAAATAGCATGGTGGTAGTCAGATAAAGAGAAAAGAGTAAACCCAATGATGATTCATAACATTACTCCCTTAGTAGATTCAGAGTCATCGACAAAGACCATCAAAATAGGTCATGGGAGGAAGGTCCAGGAGAACTGGTGATGTTTCCCCA
This sequence comes from Boletus subgraveolens, assembly GCA_038092555.1. Classification (NCBI taxonomy): domain Eukaryota; kingdom Fungi; phylum Basidiomycota; class Agaricomycetes; order Boletales; family Boletaceae; genus Boletus; species Boletus subgraveolens. The sequence continues at coordinate 24,173 of JBBPQP010000387.1, read as the reverse complement.
GGTGTGTTCATTGTAGAGATTGTCTCCATGGTCAATAGGGGAACAAGGGTGAGGAGGAGGAGATGGGTGACAGGGTTGAGTAGTCCTCATCCTTGGTTGGGGAATGGGATGAATGGAGCCTCTGGAGGAAAAAGATTGGTGGGACCCACAAGAAAAGTGAGATCTTCTGGAGGATGGAGAGGTGAAAGGGGAACGAGGTAGACATCATAGGGGACAACAAGCAATGGTATGGTCGGGTGCCCAAATAAGCCAAGTGGGGCATTGATAGGAATCACAGCCAATCCTATAGTGGCTGAGGTGATGACATTGTCAACAAGTTTCAGTATAACAGGAGTGGCTAGTGGGAAGAGAAAGGGATCCCTTGGCTCCAGTCCAGTACACTTTGATTCTTTCCAGAACACGTTCCTCTTCAGGGTAGAGAGAAGAAGAAGAGGTGGAAGGAGTATGGATGATGAGGTTGGTGGCCTCTCTTATCTCTCTCCTGGTGATAACTTGCTCCTCACAGTATCTATCCAGGTTGATAAGGAACTTATCCATGCCTAGTTGGTGCATGGCAATGTAAGGTGTACATACCTCTTGGGGTTACATTCCCCCTATCCGACCTAATCCACTTGCCTTTCCACTTGTCTGCATGCATTTCCTATTTCGGACTGCCTTAGTTTTAGCTTTTTGTAGTCAGACCCTTTTTTTTAGCTACATTATTTTTATGCTCAAAGCAATACTTCCTTATAGTTTATTCCCATAGTTACAACAAGTCTGGGTTATAACCTGGACTATAAAAACCTTGTATTTGGACTTGAAATCTAGTTTTCTTCCCCTGTGTTGATCTCTCACCCAAAATTTTGTGTCTTGCTTTCATTTGTATTGTATCCAGCCCTCATCCTAGGCCATTCGTATCCATTCTGGCCCTCGTCCTAGGCCATTTATTTCGTATCCAGTCCTCATCCTAGGCCACTTATTTCATATCCAGTCCTCATTCTTGACCAGATTTTTCTATCCACCTCGTCTTTGTCATGCGCTTTTTTCCCTTTTTAGTAATATTTGTCAGCAATGCGCCGTGGTCAGTCCAGCAAACCCTTCATACTGACAACCCAACAACAAACTCCTTGGGATGACATTCCTCTCACATCCCCATACTAATTATATATCTTTACAGTGACAATAAGGGAACTTTTGAGTTGTTGATAGATGTCAGAGAGGATGGTGGCATGGAGGTAGGTTGGACATGGAATAACCAAAGCCTTTTGTTCTGAAAAAAGGCTTGATAAAAGGCGTAAAGGAGGGAGGCAAGGTCAAGGTGAGAGGAGATGGGAAGGGTGAGTCTGGATTTGCCAATGAAGGAGGAGATATGTTCAACTATGTCAGGATCAGGGAGGCCATTTCTCATCCTGTGGGCAGCCATCAGGATGTCTACAGATAAAATGGGGACGATGGATAGATTTCTCAAGAGAGGAAGGTCGTTCAATGGTGGGAAGCCATATAGTAGGCTCAGGATTGGAGATGGGGGTAATGGGACAGGAGATGTCATCAATGATGATAGAAGAGTGAGTAATAGAGGAGGGGAAAGAGACAGAAACAGAGACAGGAGGGGGAGAAACAGAAGGATGGTTGGTGCAGGGCATAGTAGGTAGGTTGGATTTATCATGGAGATGAGGAAGGGGGAAATGCAGTGATATGACAGTTTTTATAATCAAAAAAAGCAGACTTCACATGTTTTGAGTTCCACTCAGGGACCCAAGAATCTTCTTTGGTGGAGTATCCTTTCCATTGGATCAGGAAGGAACAAGAAGAAGGGCTTCCTTTGTGGTGTAAAATACTGTACAATCAATTTCATATTCTTCTTCTCCTCTGATAAGATCAGGTGGTGGAGCAGGGAAATTGGGTCTGTGTACAGGGTTTTTGCAATAAGGAGATAAAAGAGAGGTGTGGAAGACAGGGTGAATTCTCCACATTTTGGGGAGTCAGAGTTGATAAGTGATGGGAGATAGGACTTTAGTGATGGTAAAGGGTCCTTTTTGTTGAGAAGTGAATTTTGGATTGATAACAGATCTTTTCAAGTTTCTAGCTTCGAGCCAGACTTTGTCTCCTTTCTTGAATGGGGAGAAGTGTCATCGGGTATGGAATGCCATTACTTGGCAAGCAAGTTCATGAGAGATGAGGGCTTCATCTCAGGCAGCAGTAAGTTGTTTGATTCTGGATTCAATAGCAGGGAGGTGGGTTTCGGGGAAGACTGAAGGAAGAGCGTGGGGTTCATATCCCATCATGAGGTAGAATGGAGATTGATTGGTGATGGAATGGGGGCAGTGGTTGTGAGCAAATTCTGCATGGAAGATAGAGTCTGACCAGGAGGAAGGGTGATTTCTGCAGAAGATCCGAAGGTAGGTTTCAATCTCTTGGTTGACTCATTCAGTTTCTCTGTCAGATTGAGGATGATAGGCAGTAGAGAGGGAAAGGTTGTAATTTAGGAGTTTTCCAAGCTCTTTGCGAAGGAAGAGGCAAATTGAGGTCCTCAATCAGAGATTACTTTGTGAAAGAGTCCAAAGCAAAGGTAGATTTTGTGGAAAAAGAGTGAAGCTATCCCTTTGGTGGTAATGGTGTTCTTAGTGGGGGAGAGAATTACCCCCTTAGTAAGCCCATGGTTGACCATGACCAAAAAGGTATTGAAGCCTTCAAAGAGGGATAAGCTGGTGATTAAATCACAGGAGATTTATTGGAAGGGTCAGGTGCAAGAGGATTTAATAGGAGAGAGTGGGGGTATGGTGGGATGAGTGTTGGTTTTGTTCTGTTGACAGGTGGCACAACCTTCAACATATTTCCTGACATCAGAGGCAAGATCTGGCTACCAGTAGTTGGCAGCAACAAGTTAATGGGTTTTCTGATAGCCAGGGTGGCCAGCAGTCTCATGATCATGACATCATTGGAGGATAAGATGTTGGAGAGAATCATTGGCCAGGATGTTGATTCGTTCTTGGTAGGTAAGAATTCCATCAAGGTGCTGCCAGTTGGAGAGTTGGGAGCAGAATGCAGGGGGAATGTCACCATTCATGGATTGGAGGGCTTGGAGGACAAGGAGGTCAGAGGCTGATGATTTGGCCACGTGGTTATGGAGGGCAGAGTCAATGATATTAATGAAGAGGAATGGGAAAAGGAGGGTAACTCTGTCATTCTCAGGGGAGTTGGGGGGTAGGAGGTCAGGGCGTTGGGAGAGGGTGTCAGTTTCAGCAAGTAGTCATCCTGGGACATGGATCATTTTGAAATCAAAGTTGGCAAGGTTGAGAAGCCATCTGGCTTGTTGTCTATTGAGATTTTGAAGTTGGCAGAAGTAGGTAAGGTTCTTGTGATTGGTAAAGACTTGGATGGCAAAGGAAGATCCATGGAGGTAGTGTTGCCAGGATTTTAGAGTGCAGATGACTGTGAGGAGTTCCCTGTCATAGATGTTATAGTTTCTCTGCCAGAGAGAACGATTGGAAGAGGTAGGAGCAGGGATGCCAGTTTACGTTAGAGTTGGTCTGTAGAAGGATGGCTCTGCAGGCAAATTTTGAGGCGTCAGTGGCGATGGCAAAGGAAGCAGAGAGATCAGGAAGATGGAGGACAGGTTTGGAGAGAAAAAGGGTTTTCAGATCATTGAAAGCTTTCAAGCAAAAGGGGGACCAGTTCCAAGGAAAGCTTTTCTTGGTTAGGTCAATAAGGAGATGGGTGATATTCGAGTAGTCAGGAATAAAGCAATGGTAGAAATTGACAAACCCTAGGAAGGATCATACGTCCTTGACCTTGGCAGGAGTAGGCCATTTGGTGATCTCATCAAGCTTTACAGGGTCCATGGCAAGTTTGCCTGGCTTGATGATCATCCTGAGGTATTTCACCTCATTGGTGATGAAGGTACATTTCTCAAGTTTGAGATGGAGGTCAAGTTCCATCATTTGCTCAAAAACACATTTTGTTCATTTTTCATGAGTTTTGTGGTTGACCCTTCAGCAATCACATTATGGAAGGAGTCATTCATAAACCGTTGGAAGGTAGTGGGGGAGTTGGTGAGACTGAAGAACATAATGGTGGGTGTTACGGTTTCGGTACACCCCTGGTCTTTTTCCTCTCTCTCAGACCCCATGTCCATCACCAAACCCTTCCTGTTGCTGGATCACCCGCTCCGGCGCATTCTCGCGCTCGCTCACACCTGACCACGCGTCCTGCCAGCCCGGCTTCGCCTTCTCCTGCACTTCCCTGTGCAGCCCCTCCTCGCACAGCCGCCCTCCTGTGCCCATCCTGGATCTTCCCCGGATCTTCCCCGGATCTTCCCAGGATCTTCCCTGGATCTTCCCTGGATATTCCCCCGGGATCTTCCCACCTCTTCCCCTTCCTTCAGGGCTGTCCTCTCGCCCTTCAGATCTTCCCCGCACTGCCTTGCAGTGCCTTTTCCTTGCACAGCCATCCTCCTGTGCTCCTCGGCAATCCCCGTCTCAGTTGAGGCCAGATCTCTCCTCAACATCACCCCCTCACCTCGTGTCGCGCCACGACCTCACTTCTGTCTTGTGACCACTCACGTGCCATCACAACACGTCGCACCACGCTTATTCCCATGACGCGTCCTTATGCTCGTGAACTTCCCATGCAGGACCCCTCCTGCCTAATCGGGCGATAACCTCGCCACACTGGTTCCGGGTTTCCTTTTGTGGATACGGACTATTACCATATCAGGTTAGACTGCGCACGGACCACCTTTACCTAATTGGGATATACCTGCCCTAAAGCCCTTACGGCTGGGGTATATAAGTTCGAGCTCCTCTCAAACCCCTCTTTCTCTCTAACCTTGATCTGACACCTAAAGTGTACACCTTACGGTTACTCTTGTGGTATTCATCATCCGTTCCCTGCAACATTCCCTTGCTTGACCTCTACCCTCGCCCTCCCCTCTCTCCTCCTTCGTTGAAGGACTCCACCGTCGACACCTTAGTTCTTCTAAGGTCTTCAAGGTCGAGCAACCCCGTTACTCTCTCTCTCACCAACGGCCCGTCGCCGTTGGCTGGTCACTAGGTTCTCCACCCCAGTTAGGAGAACTCGTCCCCTTCGACGTCGACCTTGTTACCCGTCGTCCTCACCCAAGACAAGGTCATTAGACCTTCTCCTCCTAGGACTCTTGGTCGTCGTCAGTCTCGGGATAGCTTCCCTCCTATCCCTCACCGTCCGTCCCCAGGCTAGCGTTAAGCCTGAAGGAATCCTACGCCGTTAGGACCAACAAGAGTTAGGCTCAAGGCGGCCTACACTTCGTGTCTACTTGTACGCCTACCAGGTGGTAGTCGTAACAGTGGGTTTATAGAGGCCTTTGTGGGTAACAAAGGCGGCTTTCCACTAATGACCATCTTTGATTTGGACATTGTTGTATCCCCATCAGACATCAAACTTGGTGAAGACCTTGGCGCCTCATAGTTTGTCCATGAGGTTGGAGATAGGAGGGAGGGGATAAGCATCTCAGATGGTGTGTTCATTCAGGTACCTGTAGTTCTGACAGGGGCAGAGGTCATCATTCTTCTTTTTTACAAAGAAGAAGGGAGTGGCTTGGGGAGAATTGAAGAGACAGATCTTTCCAGATGCAAGGTTTTTGGCAAGGAAGGTCTCTGTGGCTTTTTGTTCATCGGGGGAGAGAGGGTAGACTTTTCCTACTTTTGGGCTGAAAGATTCGTCAAGGTTGATTTTGTGGTCATTGGCTTCTTTAGAGAAGACAGGGGCAAATTGTTGGTACTTGGGGGGAAAGGACAGGGTTGGCTTTGGCTTTCTCAGCTTCCATAGTGAGTTCAGTGGCAGTAGTTAGTTTAGCAATGAGGGGGGATCCCCTGGAGACAAAACAGTTGTTACAACAAATGATTTATTGAATGGCCCTGTTATCAAGGGCATGATTTATGAACTGTTTCTCCATCTCCCATTGAAAATATCCTCTGAGGTGATAGTTTGAAACAGAGTTAATGTTAACATGACAAGATTGACAAGGGGGGAGTTTACAATAAACAGAGTCATGTTGTTTAGAGTCAGAGGAGTGAGACAGATAGAGGTCTCGGGATTGGCAGTGGATTCCTTGATAAGGAGAGTTTGGGTGGACCAGTCAATGGTGGGGTTGGTGGATTTCAACCAGGGAAGTCCAAGGATAAGGTTTTGTTGGCTGCAGGCCATAACATAGAAGATTACTCAGTGGACAATTTCATTGAAGGAGGCAAAGAGTTCACAGGTGAATTTTATGTCACTGTTCTTGTTGTGGAAAGAATTGGCATTCCTGGCACATAAGAGTTCTTTTAGCTTCATAAGAGGGAGTTGGTGTTTTTTGACAAAGTCCCAGTCAATGCAGGAAATATCTGCATTGCTGTCTACAAGGGCAGAGGATTCGACAGTTTGAAGAGTGTGTGAAGGTACGATGAGTTGAACAGAGATCTGCATAGATTTCATTGTAGATTGTACAGTTACAGCACACAAAGAAGAGGGGAAAGCCTGCATTATTGGGTTTCCCTATCTAAAAATCCATGTTGGAGAAAGAAATTCTTTTGACATTCGCTTCGTCATCATTTTCTTCAACCTCTTCAAGTCTAGGAAGGGTTTCACTTTCTTCAACTACTTGTTGGATTTTCTTTTGAATGGTTTCTTCGAAAAGATGGTACAGGTGTTGCTAAGGTGGCCAGGTTTTCAGCAGTGGAAGCAGAGTTTCTTTTCAATACATCTCTTCCTTTTGTTGGGGGTAAGCTTAAATACTTTGATTACATCAATGTCCATGGCATTGGAATCCTTTGGTTTGGAAGGGAAGGATATTGAGGAGAAAGAGTGGTAGGTTGTTTGGTAGGGTTTGGAGCTTCGTTGAGCGATTTTGTTGGCTCGCTCCCACTGAGTTTGGAAGTGAATGGCTTTGGTGTACCATTCAGTGGTGGTGGAAGGGACAGTGTCCATGGTCATGATCCTTTTCATGAGAGAAGGGGGAATTCCTGCAGAGAAGTACCCAATGAGGACATTCAGGTCAGTGATCCCAGCTCCCCCAGCATAGGTCTGGAATTCAGAGACATATTGGTTCAAAAATGAGGAAACTCCATTCTTTCCTTTAGTTATCCTTTGGGTGAAGAGCCAAGCGATAGCATTGCCAGTGATGTCCTTATGTTTGAAGGACTTTTTGAATTCAGTGATGAAGTTGGTGAAAGTTCCTAGGTTGATGGCAGTTCCAGTGATGCATTTGGTTTGAAATGTGGTTGCCCAGGTGAGGGCAGGTCCAGTAGTCATGTATGAGAGGGCAAAGGCAACTTGTTTATTGTCATCTTGGTAGGTGTCTTTGTTAATGTGGAGGTAGAATTGAATGGTATGGAGTCATTGGAGGGCAGTTTCAAAGGAGTGATCATATTTCTCAGAGGTGGCAATACAGAGCTCGGTGGGTTTGTGGGACATATGTAGTTGGTGGTGGGATATGGGGAAAAGAAGGTGGAGAGGGTGCTCGAGGGAATGGTGGTGGGGTGGTGGAGGTGGAAGTAGGGGAGTGGGAGGGGGAATGGGAAAGAGGGGTCTAGAGGTCGTGGGGGTAGGAGATGGTGGGGTTGGTTGTCAAGGGAGGTGTAGTGACGAGGAAAGATTGTGAGAGAGATCTACAGTCTCATCTCAATTTTTGAAGGAAGAAAGTTCTAGATCAAGGTCAGAGTTAGGAGATGGTTCTCCTTGCTCAGAGTTTGAAGGTTCAGAGTCTTTGCCTGGAGGTCCATGCCACCAGCAAGAGGTCAAGGGTGGGAGTTGAGAGAGAATGGTGGAAGACTACAGCGAAGGTAGCTTCAGATGGAAGTTAGACCTTTTGTTATGACTAGCCCGGGTAGGGATAGAGGTAGACTCGGTCTTTTGATAGTTTGGCCTTATAGGGCTTCTACAAAGGCAAAGGAGTTATAGGATTTCTGTAACAACAAAGGTAAATGAAGAGCATTGACTCAAAAGTACAACAATGACTTAGAGACCAAAGGTCCGAGGGCAAGGTTGTGGTTACATTGAGTAGGTCTAACTTGAAGGTACAAGCAGAGCTATGAGGGTCTTAAATAGACAAGAGAAGATTAAAGACAAACAAAGGAAAATAGAATTTAATAGAAGGTGAAAGATTGTTTAGTAAGAATGGGCTGACTGATGATGGAATGTTATAGAAGGTAATGGAAAGTAAAGATTAAGTCAGCAAGAAAAGATAAGAAAATAACTTGGTAACAGCAGTGTTTGAACAGAGTTACCAGTAGATGACAATGGAATAGCATGGTGGTAGTTGGATAAAGAGAAAAGAGTAAACCCAATGATGATTCATAACAGATCCGGCAGTGAACCAAAATCCCACCTTCACCATTTTATATTCTCACCAGTCTCAGGTAATGTTATTAGTGGACCCTTTTGGTGAGAATAATAGAATTACATATAATACGTATATCCAGTCAAAATATGATCTGGAATAAGGATGTACTGAGAACATGGAATTGTATGCAGGTTGTCAGCTGGTGAGACTCAGCTTTGTTGGTGTGCTTGATACAGTAGTCTAAACGTGTAAGATTTGCCTTTGGTAGTGTGACAATGTCCTGGTTTGCACTATGGAAATTACAACAGTGTCACCTGTAGTGCTGGTTCAACGAGGCATTTTCCTGAAACAAAGAAATTGGTTACCTTATTGATTTTTCTTGGGATGGAGATTGACATGGCACATATAGTATTATGGTAGTACACATCATCAGTTGATCGTCAGTGATGTAAATTTACAATGCAATCAAAGAAAAGGGCACTCATGCGGACGAATGGGTGAGTAGAAATGATTTGTAGGACTGACATGCTGACCATTTAATAATACCTCAGCCAATCTTGCGAAGTGGCAGTGTCACTGTCCAATAACAGCTGTGTACCAATGGGACTAATAGTCTTATTGGTGAGCTTCCAATGCGAACCTATTATGCTTGGATTAAATGAACCGATTTTCAAGATACATAATGCAGAAGGCAGAACAACTATAATACAGTAAGTGATATGGTTCAAACATGAAAACCAGCGGTAAGTCTAACTTGAAGGAAGAGCATTCAAGCAGTAATCTACTTACTTAGAGGACTGGAGTTCATACTAAACCTTCATATAGAGGAACATGACATCATCAAGATAGTTGACAATGAAAGCCTCCTCCTTGTTTCCAATGTCAGGGGCAAGGACAACACTGCAAATAATAGAGGCTGTGGGGATAAAGATGGAAGAAGACCATGCAGAAGCCTTGATGCGGGTGAGTTTGAGGTCATGATCTAATTGGCAGGTAGAACCAATCCTCATAAGTATGGCTGTACAAGTGCAAACCTGAACATGCCATCCAACTCTGGAATATGGCAAGAGAAGATGAAGATAAGACGGACAAACACAACTTCTGTTGCTGTGAGTTGAATGACTGCACAATCATATTGTGGTTTTCCAAACAAGCATGGGTTGCAGTGAAGGTAGTTGGTGGTCTCTCACCAGTTGACAGTTGATGAATAGTTTACTTGAAGGTATTGGTGCTCAGTGATCTGGTTTTCACATTGGTCAGCTCAGTTCTGTGGTGCATGTTCCAAAGAAAATGGACAACTTGAATGCAAATCTATGTACCTCAAAAGAAGAAGGAATTGTAATATACTTGGTGACATTATATCCCCAAGCATTGACCAACAAGTTGAGGAACTTTGCAAACCTTCTGTGAATTCCACTAAACATGCTGTCTGTTGCACTCCAAGTTTCGAGGGATTGCATGGTTATTGGTGTCTTGCACAGTGCACCAAGCCTTGCACACTGAATCAAGTCAGAAGGTTCTGAGTCATGCTCATCATTGTCAGCAAATTCGGAATCTAAGTCTTTGTTGCAGACAAGCTTTTGAGATGAAATATGCAGCCTGAGCAGCTTTGTGGTAAGCATGTGGTGATTGACTTGTAGAATTGAGGTAGTGGATTCAGATCAAGTTAGCCAATTGTTAGGGGAAAAAATACCTGGCCAGTGACATCTCTTCCATTTGACTGTTGTTTGTATGCCTCTCTCAGTGCGTCATACATGCTTTCATTTGGTTGCATGCTGAAATTGCATGCCGTGCCCTTGCAGGGATGTCCCTTACCACATGTTTCCAAAGGTGGACTTTTAGGAAGCCCCAGTCCACCTTTAAACCCTCAATATTGGATTTTGTTGCTAATTCAATGTAATCCTGCTGGTATTATCTATTGGTTATAGACTGGAACCTCTATTTAATGAGTTACTCACATTCAAGGTGTCATTGAACTGAAGTAGCTCTTTCTCAATCATAGATAGCATGGTCTCAATGTGGATGTCAAGAGAGATCAAACCGTCGAGCTCAAGATAGACCTGGAGCATCCATAGGAGAGCATAGCCCTCGGGAACAGTATTCTTCTTCAAAACATTGAGCAAGCTGTAAAATGTTTGCTGCATTGCGAGATTAGTGCCAAATGATGGACAGTTTAGACAATGGGATACATACCTTTGCGAGGTTGTGCATCTTGTTTCCATCATAGAAAGTAATGTTGATCATGGTATTGAAATGCAATAGGCCCCACCATGAAGGGAACTCAGTAATGTTGGTAGACAGTTCAGGGATCATGGGTAAATGAACAGTAAATTGTTATCAACTTGCTATTTTTCAACCATAGCCTCTGATTCTTGCCCTAGAAAGGTGAGAATTTTCCTGACTTCTTCTAAAATGTGCTTACCACATAGTCTGAGATATAACATGTGTAATCTATCGAAACTAAGTGCCCTATGTGGATCGGAGAATCGAATGATCCAGAATACATTCTGTAACGAAAGCCAGTCAGATTTGCGTCATGGTACAGGACCATGACTACAAAGCTAGCAACTAAGTGGAGAATATGCACCTCAACTGGTCAGAGTTCAAGCTTCTTGAGCAATTCTTTACCTCTGGCTCAATTTTATACCCAAGTAGCAAATGCTTTCTGCACTTCGGTCTGCGAACAAAGTGGAAATGATTTAAAGAGATCATGAAGTTCCTCAAGCAGAACCAAGCAAACTGGGCATGGGAACTTGCTGCCAAACCCACAAGTGAGTGTCATCATGCATCTACAGGCTGCACTGAGCCTGTCTAAGGAAAGAGTATTTATATGCAAGACTTACTGTTCCTCGATTAGTAGAGAGAATGAGAATGAGAGGGAACAACCAGTGTAAGACATTGTCATAGCACATATGTGCATAGCCCATCACTGAATGCTGTGCGACTTCATCAAGGAGCTTTAGAAACAATTCATGCCAGACCACACACTTTAGTGTGGTGTATCCAAGTTTCCCTTCTTCTTCTGCATCTTCAGGAACCTATCAAAGTTATTGTTACAACTACAACTGGAGGTAGTCATACAAATAGACATGAAGCATAGAACCACCTTGAGCCTAACTCTTGTTGGGTCCTAACTTGTAGGATGCCTGGTGACGGACAATGAGGAATACTAGCAGGAATATCCTGAGACAGATGATGACTGAGAGTCCAAGATGAACAAGGTCAGATGACCTTACCCTAGGAGAGATCTTGGGGTGGCGAGGTCAATGGTGTAGAGGTCTGGTTCTCTGAACTGGAGTGGAGAACCTAGAGATGAGCCAATGTCAATGAGATGTGGTGGACAAGGACAGGAATGGGAGTTCCTGGACAAGGGTCAACGACAGGCTAGTGTTGATGAGTGACCTAGATGACCACTGATGTGGTCAGAGGGTTCTTGACAATGGTGACAGAGCCCTTCGATGAAGGAGGAAAGAGGAGAGGGCAAAGTAGAGGTGAAGCAAGGGAATGTCACAGGGAATGGATGATGAATACCACAAGGGTAATCATAAGATATATGTACACTTTAGGTGTCAGATTAAGGTTAGAGAGAGAAAGGCATTAGAGAGGAGCTCTAACTTATATACCCACACCATAAAGGCTTTAGGGCAGGCATATCCTATTTGGGTAAGTGGTCCATGCACAGTCTAACCTAAATATGGTAAGAGTCCATATCTGTAAAAGGAAACCTGGAGTCTGTGTGGTGAGGATGTCACCAGGAATGGCAGGAGGGGTCTGCCATGGGAAGTTCACAAGCGAAAGGATGCATTGTGGGAATCAACATGGTGCAACATGTTGTGATGGCACGTGAGTGGTCACATGGGTGAACTGAGGTTGTGGTGCAACATGAGGTTGATGGCAATGTCAAGGTGAGACTGGCCTCAACTGAGATGGGATCGCTGAGGAGAGTACAGAAGAATGGCTGTGTGGAGGGGGACTGAGGGAGGCAGTGCAGAGGGCTTATCCTGGGATGATCCAGGAGTACAGCAGGGGATGGCTGTGCAAGTGGGCACCAAGAAAGGTGGTGTGGAGGAAGATCCATAAAGGGATATTCCAGGAAGGATCTAGGGAAGATCCAGGATCAGGACATAGGAGGGTGGCTATGTCAAGAGGCACTGAGGAAAGGTGGTGTGGAGGGGGTGATGCTGGGCCATTGCAAGACATGTTGCGTCAAGCATAAATGAGTGCTAGGATGCACAGGTGGCAGGTGGTCAAGTGATAGGAGTGGTCACGTGATGGACACAGGGTTGTGGGAGAAGGAAAAAGACTGAGTGTGCACCAAAACTGTAACAGTTATGGTCAGGTTGAAGTCAGGAATGAAAATTAGTCTAACAGACAGTAATAACTTACAATTGGTAACCAGCCGACAACAGTACCTCTGCCTATATCAGCACTATTTCATATGTCGACAGGGAGATTTCCACATCACACCACAACAAGATACCCTTTGACTGTACCAAATGATGACAGTTTTAACTTATCAGCATATAGAATGAGGGTGAGGGGAACTGCATTCTCGGCACTGGCAGGTAAGCTAGACTGTGAACACATGTAAGACTACAAGGTGGGACTGATATTAATACATGTCATAATATAACTTACTTGGATATCCCACCAGCTGTCCACTGTCCAAGGCTCATCATAGAATCATTCAAACCTACTTCCGTTGTGTTTGTAAAGACACTTGGCATCCCAAACAAAGTGCAAGGTGATATGTGGATTGTTCAGGAGGTTGACTAACCACTGCCATACAGACCTTGCATGCACTTCAAAGATCTGCTCCTTCCTCTCATATGGCACTGTTATACTGTGCTTGACAAACTGTGAATAGATTATAGGTCAAATTATTCACAGAGATGTATTGTAACTTACCAGAATGAGCTCAGCAGCAGCAGTATCACATGCCTTTCAAAGTTCTTTCTCATTCTTGAAGGTAACTTCAGCTGTACCCTTGGCAATGCAGGAAATGAGATCGAGCAGGGTATCAACCTGCACCTGATTAAGTGAAGTGTCAAGCACAAATTCAGCAAATTCAAAATCTCCCTTGCATCTGAATGGATGCCAAGGAGCATTGTCATGGAAAGACTTGAATGAAGATTTGGGCAAATAAAATTCATCAGGGCCTTGAAAAAGGGTCAGATGCTTGCTGTGGGGGTGGTATTCAGTCTTAAAATCAGTTGGAGGCTCAATGGCAGATTGTAGAAATTGATTATGAGAGCTTCTGCTGGACATTGTTGCATTGGAAGGTACTGAGGTGATGGCTTTCATATTGTGATTCCAGTTCAAACCACAGGTTTCACTTCTTACCTGGACTGACAGGGTGGTCATCAACTGGCCTAAAAGGTGGCCCTGGAATGCCTATGCCAAGTTGAGGTTAGCAAAATCTGAAGTTCATGCCATTAATACCAAGACTATCTTCATCCACATTAAAGTCCACTCCATTGGATTCATTTTGAGTTCCTCAACCTTGCACAAAGATGCAAGGCAAGACTGACAAGTCTTTTGAAGGGGTGCAATAGCTAGACCCTGGCTTAAGTTGGGCTGAATAATGTGACCAGGGATTAGTGATTCAGACAGGTGTCAAAATTTCATGTAACATATACTCACCTTTGAGTGCTTTGTCATAATAACACTCTATTGGAACTATCTGTGTCCTCACAGAGGAATATGTGAGGTGATAGCAGTATGGAGAACAATAGTCGAGTGGGAGCTACTTACAGACCTGTGAAAGAGGTGGTAGTGGCAAGAAGTGGTGAGTGACAACCATTAGTCTCTGCTTCAATAGAGTAGGACAGAGAGTGGTGTCGGAGTAGAGGTGAAGAAGTGAGCTTGAGGATGATAGTTCCTTAAAGTGTCACAAGTCCCATAGTCTTGTGGACTAGAACAAGGATGCAGGAAAAGGAATAAAGTAAATCCTATTAAGGATCTCTGTATAGAATACAGGTGAGAAGAAGTCTCAAAGTCCTTAGTAGATAGTAGGGCATCCAGTCCAGTATACAGTAAGTACTCTAAGGTATAAGGTTAAAGAGGAGTTGCAATGTATATGAACAACTCCTTATGATAAAGCCCTAAGACCTATAGATAAGAGGTCTTATTGCTATAGGTTAGACCACATAGTAATGGCTAGAATACTATGTCATAGATAAGGGTAGAATCCTATAGAACTTCATAGAAGTTTCCTATCACCCAGTATGACCTGGAATACCCTGAGACCTGGGTAGAGGGTATGATATCATGGTTTAGGCATCAGGGTGAAGGGTATGATGCAATATCTGTCATAGGATGTGATGATCTAGAACCATATGACTCATAGGTCATGTCCTATTAGGGCTGTAATGGTCTAGGTGCTCTTGTAAGACCTGAAAGGGTCTAGAGCTGGTCTAAGTCTAGATCAGAGTCTAGTACTTAGCCCTAGCCAATATACCATATCTGGTAGAAGTCCAGATTGTTCTGTCAACCATTAGTGAATATGAATAGCATACTGAATCAGGATACTGTGGACATAGAATGTGAAAGTATGAAATATGATACCACAGTTCCAACATGCCCTGCTTTAGTGTTGTCCTTCTCTGCATTGCTTTGAGCTTTGCAGCTAGTTTCATGTTTCTTGATGTCTTGGGTTTTGAACTGTTTTCCACAGTTCAAACAAGGTACCAAGTGGGTCATGTTTCTTCAGAGTAATTGTACTTAGGGTGATGAGATTGCCGTTGAGGCGGCATGGTGGGAGAATAGAGGAATAAGTTAAATTGTGAGTATATTGTGAGGAAAAAAACATTCATACATGCTCACACCACATTTCCATTGTGAACTTTTGGTATGTTATGAATCTTCCAAATATGACCAAGAATCAAGCAAGCTAGCCAGATCAAAGTGGCAATGTCAGCCATCAAAGACAAGAGAGTAGCTGTTTATGATAACTACCATTCAAGCATCCCATCCTCCCAAAAGTTCCTGCCAATTCAATTCTGGTCTGGGTTCTGATATTTTCAACATGTAGTGCTCTGTGAACAGGATCTTAGACCCTGCATGTGAGGAGTGAAGGAAGTGATATACAGAAGGCGATGCTGCAATATCCTCTGCCTAATTATATTTGATGCCAACTGGTTGAAGCTTGGCAAGCGACATGACCTGCACTGACTGGATATTAATGCATATCATAGAAAACTGTTTCTGAGAGAGGTAGAAGCAAGTGTGATTACCCAGTTCCAGGACCCTGATGGCATTAGTATCCTGTAGTATAACTAAGAGTGGTGGGTTGAGAAGTGGTTAGAGCAGGGATGGTTGTCATGGGGTGTGGGATAATCAATAAGACTGCCATCGATTCTGATTTCAATGACCACATCTAGTCAGCAAACATGTGACATTATATCTTATATAACCACATTAACATGTCATTTTCATGAGCCTTATCATGGCCCAGCCCAGTATGGTAAGCTGCTGGCATTACCATGGCTGAAATAAATTTGTGACATGCTTACCTCAGAGTCTTTATAAATGAGTGGAAATATTGGTTTTTTTGTTGCCATCATGGATATACAGCACTTAGACTTTATGAACATTGTGTGAGCCTCCTGATCCTTGATGTACTCTGGCACTTTGAGATACATACTGTTCTAGACAATAGATATCACATTTGCTGATATCACTCTACCACATATTGAGTCTGTCACATGCCTGTAACCAGCTGATTCATAAATAGAAAAATATTACCATGTTGAAAATGAATACTTACTATTTTTTTGATTGACAGATACAGTACTTGATTATATCAAAATGACCCACCTCTGAGTTGAAAGTATTGTCCCACAGATCTTAAATGGTGATCATGAGATCTGGGTTCTCATTTGTGCTAAGGGGTCATTTGTGGTTCCAGCCCAATCAATAAGAAGACAGATCAGGGAGTCCCACTGACATTTGGCTTGTATGGTGTCTTTGATGGGCAGATCCTTAATCTTGATGTCCCTCAGTGCCTTTGATTGGGACTTCTTAGCTATGACCTTGTGTTACAGTTGAGGAGACCCCTTACTCATTTTCTCATTCACCTCCTCCTCATTGTCTTCCGACTCCAATCCCTTCATCAGTTACCCCTGCATCCCACCTCAACCACCCCAGCTCTTCTCTTTTTGCCAAAATCTTCCACAATCTCCAAGATTACCAGATCCCCACCTCCACCTGGGCCAACTTGCTAGATAAGTCACTATTTGAAGGATAGGCAATGCCTCATCATCTCTGGGTACCCCCATCCTCACCACCTCTGGGACTCTCCACTTATTTCCTCCTCTGACTCTTACTTATGCTTACCTGACTTGCATAGACACTGCATTCTACATAGCCTCTGTTATGGTTAAGGAGAAGACCCCTATTCAATTTCCTCCTTTGCCTTCTCCTTATCACTCACCAACTCCAATCTCCTTGTTGGACACCCCTCCCCACCATCTCAACCATCCTGGCACCACTCTCTTTGCCTTCTTGTTCTCCGACCTCAGGGATTACCACATCCCAACCTCCACCTGGGCCAACCTCCTAGACGAATCCCTCTTCAAGGGATGAGGCTATCTCTCATTGGGCCGGACATCTCCATCACCACCTCCAGATAGGACCACCCTACACCACCTCTCAGCTTTCCCCATTTTCCTATTGACTCTTACTTTACTCCTCTTGACTTGCTCTGACACTGCCTCCTCCATAGCCTCTTTCATGGCTATGGATTTTCCCCTTATATCCCATTCGTATATCTCACATGCCCTGCAACGTGATGTGTCCTCCTTCCTTATTTATCATTAGGACTCCAATACCTGCCCTAGAGTCACTAGTATATATATTGGAGTGCCGCCTGTATACTCCTTTCTCTCTAACCTTGATACACACTATTTCATGTAGTCAAACCATTTCTCGAGATCTCCTCTCTCGTGCCTCGCCTCCTCTCTGCCCCATCCTTCACTCTTCCAACTCTGGACCAGTCCCAGTACTGCTAGCTTTGCTAGGCCGTTCACACTTCACTCCATATGGAGGTGACCAAGTGTAGGGACAAGACACAGTTCTTCACAAACATGTACTATTATTACTAGTTGTAACAAAGTATCAAGGTTATACCTTACCGGTGCTACCAAGCCCAAACCCCCTGGAAGACTACCTGGTGGTAGTCTAGGTACCGAGCAAGACGAGGTCCATATGCCTAGACTCTCTACTCTATAGAGATAGAGAAGCCTCTTCTGATGAAGAGCAATGCATCTCCCCATTCCAACCCAATCTCCCGTCCTCCGCCTTCTCTTCCATCCCCCACTCCAACTCTCCCCAATTCTCTGGAAGGATTAGTTCTCAACCTAGAACCGGAACCTTTGTTCCTCCTCCTCATCAAACCACCCCATCTCCTGCTCTATCTAGAGCTTCTTCCAGTGGCCACCACCACCAACCCAAAATATAGGTTGATGTCCCTGTCCAATCTCCCATCTCCAAAGCCCCTAAAGAAGACTCTTCCCCTGACGACGATGGACAAGCATATGAAAGTTTTATTAGAAGAACTGATCTCCTACTGGACCCGCCCAATGACCCTGAACCAGGAGACAAAGACAACGAAGACATGTCTGGAGTCAAAGCTGCCTTACCTGAGGAGTTCTCTGGAGAGTCCACAGATGCAAACCGATGGCTCATGGCTATGGAGGGCTACTTCTTCCTCAATGATATGCTCAGAGACCTTGCGAAAAGCTATGTCTTCCTCAATAGAATGCAGAAAGGAAGAGGAAAAGCTTTCACAGAAGTGTGGCTTGCCAAAATTAAGGATGGTAGGATACTCCACGGAGAAACCCACTTTGGTGCGATCAAGAACACATTCACCAACACCTTCACCCCTTATGACACTGCTGCCCAGGCACAAGTGGAACTCTCTTCACTCATACAGGACACTAGAGACCCCAGAGGGTTTGAGAAATATGTCTCAAGTTTCTTACTCCTCTCCATACGATCCAAAATCACCGATCTCAACACCCTACTGGAATGGTACTTGCAAGGACTTGACCCACAGATCGCCACTGAACTCACCATGTCCAGAACTCTCCAAACTGCTACCTCAATGGAAGACATCTACAAGAAATCATCCAAAATCAAGGGGAATTACAAGCAGATCCGAAATATCAGAAGAGGACCAAAACTGGCTTACAGAGGCCATGGTCATGCTCACGATCCCAATGCTATGGATGTTGATAAAATCACTCTCAGTCCTAGCCAATGTCTCAAATGTATCTGGGAGCATAGGTGTTTCATTTGGAAGAGGAAAGGCTGTTCTATGAAGAATCATCCAGGCTATCAGAAAAATGATGGTCTGCCTACCAGAGCCAGAACCAGAGCTGTGGAGACCCTACCCCCCATTGGAAGACCATCCTCTACCACCTTGGACCTACTGGATGAATTCATTAAAGACCTTTCACATGGGCAAAGTCAGGGCGAAATTTTGAGGACACTGAGGTCCTCATTTGATGTGACCCTCGATGAGGAGGGTGCCCCCTTAGAGGGACAGGAAGCCACCATGTGGGACGATGAACATGTCCATGTCCTTGAAGCTCAAGAGGAACCTGCATCCATATCTCCAGCTGGTAATCACCCTGATGGGGGAGATATGAGGAAGGCACTAGGAGGTGCCAAGAGCTCCCAAGTGCTGGTGCATTTTTAGGAGGAAGGGCTGAACCAATGTCAGTACCTTCTGTAACGATTGCTCCTGTATTTATTTCTGGATCGAGATCAAATTCTATTCATATTCCCCTCTCAATCTGGAAGCAGGACAGCAAAATTGTTGGCTCACACACGCTTTTGGATTCTGGAGCTATGGGCTGCTTCATCAATAGGGAAGTGGTCAGACATCTGGGATTACCCATCGCCAGACTATGTCAGCCTATTAAGGCTTGGAATGCGGATGGTACCGAGAATCAATCGGGTATCATCAAGTTCAAAACCACAGTGGTTTTGGACTATGGAGGAATAAAGGAACAGTGGGACCTTTATATCCTGAACTGCAGCAAGGATGACATCATCCTCAGAATCCCTTGGTTCCAGTCAATTAATTCAGATGTTCACTGGATGGAAGGGCATGTGATGATCATGCCTTCCAGATATTGAGACACTGTGGGTGCCAACCCCAAGGTCTTGAAACAGCAGTACCTGATGAGGTACCTTGGCATGGACAATGAAGAACAGATAGAGCGAGAACTTGCTGAAGGGTTCAGAAAGTGGACACCTGTCCAATGCACTAGGTTCTTTCATACCTTCAGAGATATACCAGAGTTCGTATTGAGACGAACTACACTATCAATGGCAATAGCACAACAGCAAGACAAGACAACCACCACAATCCCCCTGGCCTTCCAAGACTACGAGGACGTCTTTAACAAGAAAGACATGAAGTTACCTCTCTCTCGGCAGTACGATCACACCATAGAGTTAAAGGACTCTTTCATACCATGGCAGCCAAGGCCTACCAGCTCAATCCAGCTGAGCAACAGGCTTGCAAAGAGTTTGTCAAAGAACAACTGAAGAGTGGCAAAATCACCCCATCGAAATCCCCTCAAGCTTCGCCTTTCTTCTTCATCCAGAAAAAAGACAGGAAGCTCTGACCCTGCCAAGACTACCGATACCTGAACCAACATACAATCAAGAACGCATACCTCCTACCCCTCATCTCTGACCTGGTGGACAAACTCAAAGGCTCGACCATGTTCACCAAGTTCGATGTCAGATGGGGGTATAACAATGTCTTGATCAAACCTGAAGATCAGTGGAAGGCAGCCTTTCTCACCCCCCTGGGATTGTTCGAACCTGCCATTATGTTTTTTGGAATGTGTAACTCCCCCGCGACATTTCAAGCCTTTATGAATGACATCTTTGGAGACTATATTACAGAAGGATAGCTTATTATCTATATGAACAATCTTCTCATCCACTCAGCAGATGCGAAGTTGCACAAGGAATGAACTAGGAAGGTTCTCCAATGCTTCCAAGAACACAAGATGTTCCTCAAACTGGAAAAGTGCACCTTCACCACACCCGAAGTGGAATACCTGGGAATGATCGTCAGCAAGGACAGAGCGAATATGGACCCCGCCAAACTGAAAGCTATCAACGAGTGGCAAACTCCTGTGGATGTGAAGGATGTCCAATCCTTCTTGGGATTCTGCAACTTTTATCGCAGATTTATCCCCTCCTTCTCTGCCATTGCCTGCCCCCTTGTTGATCTGACTTCAAAGTCACAACCTTGGCACTGGGACACTCCTCAAGAAACTGCCTTTTGAGCCCTCCAATGGGCCTTTACCTCAAAGCCTATCCTGGCATTCCCAGACCCCTCCAAACCATTCACCATGATGACTGATGCCTCCCTGATGGCGTCCAGTGGTGTCTTGATGCAATCCGACCCCAATGGCGACCTGCGCCCGTGTGAGTATATCTCCTGAATGTTCTCTCTGGTAGAACAGAATTACAATGTATTTGACCGCGAACTACTCGCTGTCATACATGCCTTGGAGGAATGGCACCAGTATCTACTGGGCTCCTCTCACTCTGTGGTGGTGCAAACCGACCACAAGAACTTGACATACTTCAAAGAGCCTTGGAAGCTGTCACGAAGGCAAGCACACTGGTTGCTCTTTCTACAGGACTTTGATTTGTCCTATGTTGCCCTCCTGGGGAGCAAGATGGCCCCTGCAGATGCCTTGTCCAGGAAGGACACTGTAGACACATCTGGAGACAACTGCGCCGTCCAGATGTTGCCCAACAATGCTTTCGACCACCAACTGCATGCCATTGACATGGCATTGAGCGACAAAATCTGCTCCTCCTCCACCACCAACCTGCTTGTATTGGACGCCCTCCATTGTATGGAGGAGGAAACCTCTTCCCTCAGCCATACCACCCTGGCTGATTGGTCCTATATCGAGGGATGTCTGTACTTCAAAAACCACCTGTATGTCCCCTCGGACACATGACATGATATCGTCTCCGCCACCCACTCCTCCTTTGAAGGGGGGCATGGTGGCCACCTCCACACTGTCACTCTTCTCTCTCATGACTACTGGTGGCCCAGCCTCTCTTCCTTCGTCTGATGATATGTGGCTGGCTGTGCTGTCTGCCAGGCCTACAAAGTACAGACCCATCCCACCATTCCCCCCATTGTTCCCCTTGATTTCGCTGCCTCCTGTCCTTTCCAACACCTCTCTGTGGACCTGATCACTGATCTTCCTACAGTGCAGGGTTTTGATTCTGTCATGGTCATGGTTGACCATGGGCTTATGAAGGAGGTAATATTGGCCCCTTGTATGAAAACAGTGGATGCCGCTGGCATAGCCCATTTATTCTTTGAGCATGTGTTCAAACGCTTCAGTCTCCATGATTGACTTTTCTTGGATCGAGGCCCACAATTCACGTCAGCCTTTGCCAAAGAACTGGCAAACCTCTTAGGATATGATATCTCACTCTCCATGGCGTATCATTCCCAAACTGATGGGGAAACTGAATGATACAACCAAGAACTGGAGACGTATTTGCGCATTTACTGCGATGGTATTCCACAAAAATGGCTAGACCTCCTCCCATTCGCTGAATTCGCCCATAATTTGGCCAAACACTCGGTCACCCACAAGTTGCCATTTACCTTGATGCTCAGATACTCCCCTCACTCTTACCCGACAATTGGGAAAATCCTCAACCCCACCCTCGAATCTCACCTTTCTGATCTTGATGAAGCACAGGAAGAAGCAGAAGCTGCGCATACCCTTGCCCAGCAGAAAATGAAGAAATGACACCTATCCTGATTCCAACTGTGGAAGATAGGAGATAAGGTGTGGCTCGACAGCCACAACCTGAAGTTGCAGGTTCCTTCCAGAAAACTCTCCCCTTACCGAACTGGACCATTTGAGATCTCCATCATGATCTCCAAGGTAGCCTATCAGCTGAAACTACCCCCACAATGGAAGATTTACAATGTCTTCCACACCTCCCTCTTATCATCCTATTGGGAGACCCCTGAACGCAGACCCAATTTCTCTCAACTGCTTCTGGAACTCCTCGGGACTGAGGAGGAATACAAAGTAGAGAAGATCATCAATCATCGTGGAATGCCCTGACAGAGGCAATACCTGGTATACTTGCAGGGATACCCAGACTCTGAACAGATGTGGGAACCAGAATCCCATCTGGGAAATGCCAAGGCGGTACTCTTGGAGTATAAAGAAAGGGTCAGACTCTGAAACCCCTCTTCTCCCAAACCACCACCTTCACCCATGAACTTTCCCCTCATCCCCTCCGTCCCTCTGTCTGTCCGCATTGGCTGTCTACCACCATCCACTTGTTATCTCCTCTATGTCAGCCTTCTTGAAAGATCTCAAACGTCAGAGGCACTCAAGTCCCTCCCCTTCTTCATGAGCAATGAAATGCTCTGCCATCTTGTCCGCCAATACCATCTCTATACCACCCTTCAATCCCTTCTCCCCTGGGCCTTTAGGGTCCAGACAAGTACCACTTCCTTCTTGGGCCCTGGCCTTGCCGATGCCCGAGACTCTCCTGCCCCCATCCTTGCCATCAAGCAAACTGTGCTTGAATTATGAAACAATACTCTCAACCACCTGCACATTGCAGGAATCAACCTCTGTATCTCTCTCCTACCCATTGGAGAACTATTCACTATTCTCAATCCCATTGTCTTCGCTCTCCCCCAGGCCGAGCAAGAGAGATACCATGACAACACTCCTGACCCTTTCGTCTTTGTCTGCTCTCCCCGATTTGATTATACCTCCCCAACTGACACTCTTGTTGAGTCAGAGAGATCCTCCCCTCGATCTGATGATGGAGAGCCTGTTCCATGACATAGTGGAACCATCATCCTTTCTTCCCAAGAGACCCCTTCCCCTTCCTCCCCCATATGTATCTGGAGCAGCCTCTCCCTGACCCCTCACAACCCCTCACCGTCTCCTCCAACATGCCCACCATCTCCTTTTCTCGGCAGGCCTTCCATCACGGCCCCCACACTCTCTTTCCCCCTCATTGGGAGAACCTACAGTCGTCCACCCACTCCTCCACATCTACATTCCTAGCAGGACCAGTGACCAGTCAGGAACCCCTGGATTGGATCCTGGTCAATCAACTACAACCATGAACAATCCTCCCCAGCATAGTGTGGACCCCCTACCCCACGTATCCACTCCCCATCCCGATGGCCCCAATGTATCCCTGGAATGTTTGGAGCACACCTGGTGCTTCGAATGTAAACAACTTGGGCATCTTCGGAAGGACTGCCCCTGGTACAGGTGCCGCTTTTGCTGCATTGTTGCCCCAGAACATATCATGTCCCTCTGTCCCAACCGACACTGTACCCGATGTTACGCCTGCGACCACCTTTGGTCCTCCTGCCCCCACAACATCCCAGACTCCGCCTGGGATCTCACCAACTATGAGGTCAATGAAGGAGACTGCAGTGGATGAATTATCTGAGATGGAACTTCAGATCAATGAAGGGGGTAATGTTACGGTTAAGGAGAAGACCCCTATTCAATTTCCTCCTCTGCCTTCTCCTTATCGCTCACCAACTCCAATCCCCTTGTTGGACACCCCTCCCCACCATCTCGACCATCCTGGCACCACCCTCTTTGCCTCCTTGTTCTCCGACCTCAGGGATTACCACATCCCAACCTCCACCTGGGCCAACCTCCTAGATGAATCTCTCTTCAAGGGATGAGGCTATCTCTCATCGGGCCAGACATCTCCATCACCACCTCCAGATAGGACCACCCTACACCACCTCTCAGCTTTCCCCATTTTCCTATTGACTCTTACTTTACTCCTCTTGACTTGCTCTGACACTGCCTCCTCCATAGCCTCTTTC
>JBBPQP010000386.1:0-27764 GCA_038092555.1 Boletus subgraveolens | reverse complement strand
CGACGAGCCTGTTGGAAAGGAGAGCAACGAAGTTGCTCGACTTGAGGACCTTAGCGGTGAAGCTAAGATGTCGACGACGGAGTCCTTCAAAGAAGGAGGAAGGAGGGGAGGGCGAGGTAAAGAGCAAGCAAGGGAATGTTGCAGGGAACGGATGATGTATACCACAAGAGTAACCGTAAGGTGTACACTTTAGGTGTCAGATCAAGGTTAGAGAGAAAGGAGAGTTCGAGAGGAGCTCGAACTTATATACCCTGGCCGTAAGGGCTTTAGGGCAGGTATATCCCAATTAGGTAAGGGTGGTCCGTGCGCTATCTAACCAGATATAGTAAGAGTCCATATCCGCAATAGGAAACCCGGAATCAGTGTGGCGAGGTTATCGCCTGATTAGGCAGGAGGAGTCCTGCGTGGGAAGTTCACGAGCGTAAGGACGCGTCGTGGGAATAAGCGTGGCGCGACGTGTTGTGATGGCACGTGAGTGATCACATGAGTGAAGTGAGCTCGGGGCGCAACACGAGGTGAGTGGCGATGTTGAGGGGAGATCTGGCCTCAACTGAGATGGGGATCGCCAAGGGGAGCACAGGAGGATGGCTGTGCTAAGGGGGCACTGTAGGGCAGTGCAGGGAAGATCCGGGGAAGATCCAGGGAAGATCCAGGGAAGATCCAGGATCGGGACACAGGAGGGCGGTTGTGTCTGGTGGGTGCACGGGGGAATTGTGCGAGGGGAGGCGAAGTTGGGTCGTTGCTGGACACGTCACGTCGAGCGTAAACGAGCGCGAGAATGCGCCAGGGCGGGTGGTCAGTGACGGGTAAGGTCACGAGGTGGTCACCGGGTCGAGAGAAGGAAAAAGACCGGGGGAGTACCATAATCGTAACACATAGCTCTACCTCGTACTTTCAAGTTAGACCTACTTGGTGTAACCCATACTTTGATTCTTTGAATCTCTCAATTTGAGTCCTTGTCTTACTCTTGAGTAGACACTTAGAAACCATAGACAACCATCATTGGTCTACTCCACCATTCAAGTGGAACCTCCAACTACTATTGAAGATCAATATAGCAAGAATCTTTGAATGACAAAGTCTACATCTATTCCTACCCAGGCTTGTTGTAACACTACCAATGGCAGGGGAAGTCATACCTTGATTCTCTTTGCATTAAATGTCATTTTGAAGTGGTTCAGGAGATTTTTTACCATATCAAATTGGTTGGCATATACAGTACCCTTGTGTCTTCACTTTTGTTTTGCCAGGATCTAGTATGGTAGCCCACCCATAGTGAATGACATGATCAATCAGTTTATCATGCCTAGGATTTCATATCATCCCTTGTTATATTCTTTCATCCATTCAAGTGGAATGTTGAGTTACCTAGATTGTATGAGAAATTACAGACAACACAGTACAGTCATCTTGAGAAGCTGCAAGTAATTGTTCCATGTCAGCATGTATAGAGGATGAAGATAAATCATCAAATCTGTTAGAGGGTAGTTAGGGCTTGATGTGGATCTGAATTGAACATAAGGCAAAGCAATCACCATAGCATATGTCAGGAGTGTGGGTTAGTAGGTCTGGGATCCACCAACATGAAGCCATATGGTTCTTAAGAATCAATTAATCAAGTCCAAGTCATGTAAATTTCAAAAATGTTATATTCTACTGCTCAAAGTCCTAATGATTTCACTTGGAATATACACTCATAGAGCACATTCAGGGCAGATGTGATCTCCTTTTCAGATAGATCTCCAGCTATTTTTTGAATGTGCCACAGTTCACATGCCACCCTAGTATATTACTACTGGTGCCACCAGCTGTTACGGTTTGGTACACCCCCGGTCTTTTTCTTCTTATCCCTGACTGGTACCGACTCGTGACCACTCCTGTCACCTGACCTCCCACCCTGGCGCATTCTTGTGCTCGTTTATGCTCGACGGACACGTCTTACAACGGCTCGGCTTCGCCTTCTCTTGCACTGCTTCCCACTACATCCTTCGACACAAACGCCCCTCCCTTGTGTCCCAATCCAGGCCGACCTCACCCTCCTCTTCGGATTCCTCTGACACGGCCTCCTGCAGTGCCTCCTGACACAGCCGCCCTCCTGTGCCCCATCCCTGGATCTTTCCCGGATCTTCCCCGGATCTTCCCTGGAATCTCCCTTTGGATTCCCACCCTTTCCTTCCTTTAGGGCCGCCCTTACACTGCCCTCAGTGCCCTCCCTAGCATGGCCCCACGGGTTCTCCCCCACACTGCCCTACAGTGCCCTTCCCCCACATTGCCCTACAGTGCCCTTCCCCCGCACTGCCCTACAGTGCCCTTCCCCTGCACAGCCATCCTCCTGTGCCTCCCTCGGCATCTCAGTTGAGGCCAGATCTCTCCTCAACACCGCCGCCTACCTCGTGCTGCGCTCTGAGCTCACTTCACTCTTGTGATCACTCACGTGCCATCACAATGCGATGCGCCACGCTTATTCCCACGACGCAACTCTTCGCTCGTGAACTTCCCACGCAGGACCCCTCCTGCCCAATAGGGCGATAACCTCGCCACACTGCTTCTGGGTTTCCTATTGCAGATATGGACTCTTACCATATCAGGTTAGATAGCGCACGGACCACCATTACCTAATTGAGATATACCTGCCCTAAAGCCTTTACGGCCGGGGTATATAAGTTCGAGCTCCTCTCGAACGCCTCTCTCTCTCTAACCTTGATCCGACACCTAAAGTGTACACCTTACGGTTACTCTTGTGGTATTCATCATCCGTTCCCTACAACATTCCCTTGTTTGGCCTCTCTCCTCGCCCTCCCCTCCTTCCTCCTTCTTTGAAGGACTCCGTTGTTGACACCTTAGAATCCCTCTAAGGTCCTCAAGTCGAGCAACTCCGTTGCTCTCTCATCCAATGGCTCATCGCTGCTGGCTAGTCTCTAGGTTCTCCACCCCCGTTAGGAGAACCCACCCCGTTTGACATCGACCTCGTTATCCAACGTCCTCACCCTCGTCAAGGTCATCTGACCTTCTACATCTAGGACTCTCAGTCATCGTCTCCTTAGGGATACTTCTCTTAGTATCCCTCGTTGTTCGTCACCAGGCTCACGTCAAGCCTGAAGGTATCCTACGCCGATAGGACCAACAAGAGTTAGGCTCAAGGCGGCTCTACACTTCGTGTCTACTTGTACACCTACCGGGTGATAGTCATAACACCAGCCACCATAATTTTGCTGTTATCCAACAATGGCACTGCTTTCTCTGCAAGAGGCTACCCTCTTGATAGCTCCTGTAAACCATGATGTGAAACTTGATGAGTCACTTTAGGGAGGTTCTTTGGTGGTTGACTAACAGCTCATTTGCCCATTCTTCTGCTAAATGCTTTCTTGAAAATGTTGTCTATAGAGAACAAAAAAATATAAGATAGGGCCTGCACAGTTCTGACATGTGCTGTGACTCAGTATAATGAGATGAAATATTGAGTCCTCAGCTGAGTCAGCTCCATAGCACATACAAAATAGGAAATTTTTGGTGGTAACTGCAAACTCTAGAGTGCTAAGTTATTTACTCAATATAACTTCAGTTTATTTAATATCAATTCAATGTTTTACCTGATGAGCACATGTTAACTCTTGACTGTAGATTACAGAATTCCAATTATTTTTCTTAATGATTTGATTTTGAATATACAGTGGTTCAAAAAAATGTCCCAATATTTGCATATTTTACACTAAACAAGCCTATATCTGATAACCACTAACTCTTACTCTAACATGGGTAGTGTATGGATTGAAGTGTGTACTCTGAGCTTTCTATGAATTCAGGAATCAAGGGATTCAGTTCAGATTCAAGAGCATGGCAGTCATTTCAAAATGATAACTCATTGGAACACTTTTTTGACCTTTAGTTTTGATTACATATATTAGACCCTGGCATGCTATTAAATGATTATGTATATACATTTGATAAGGGTCATATTATGTCACCTGTATGTAATTCAGTGTAAGACAGCATATAGAAACTCCACTATCCAATGTTAATTATCTTATATATCTTCTTAAGATATAATTTTTTCTTTTTTGGGCTTTTCTCTAGGAACATTTGTTCTCAAACTGGTCTAGGAAGGTCTATAGTGTATTAGGTTCATCAGGAAATCATTATAGAAAAGATGAAATTTGCCACACATTGTGCTGTATCCATCCAGCCCTTCCTCTAATTCAAAGCTCAGATTGAATTCTATCCTATGTAGCCATATACTGTCAGTAAACCTCTTGTAAACTAGACTGGATATCTTACCTTTCTCATCAGTAACTTCTCTATTTTTTAGATACTAATTCTTGCCTATATGACCCAGTTACATTGATTTTGGTCTTATCTGACTATATAGCTCATCTCTAGTCACCTATAGGCCAATATACAGAAGCAAAAGTCAACTTAATTTCTATGATAGAGATTTATTTTTTTGAGAATATGGCCCTTGATAAGATAGTATTTCTCATAGTATGAGGGGAGACAGAAGCATTAATGATTAAATTGATTAAATTGAGTGCCTGAGTATCATTCTTTGTCTCCCTAGTAATAATTTATCAAACAATAACCTACTTGCTACTGTGGGCAAGTTTTAAATAGCAGTGACTACAAAGCCCAGTCTTATGTGGTTATATTTCCTGATGAACCTAATACACTATAGACCTTCCTAGACCAGTTTGAGAACAAATGTTCCTAGAGGAAAGCCCAAAAAAGAAAAAAAAAATTATATCCTAAGAAGGTATGTAAGATAATTAACATTGGATAGTGGGGTTTCTATATGCTGTCTTACACTGAATTACATACAGGTGACATAATATGACCCTTATCAAATGTATGTAATCATTTAATAGCATGCCAGGATCTAATATATGCAATCAAAACTAAAGGTCAAAAAGTGTTCCAATGAGTTATTGTTCTGAAATGACTGCCATTCTCTTGAATCTGAACTGAATCCCTTGATTCCTGAATTCATAGAAAGCCAAGAGTACATACTTCAATCCATGTACCACCCATGTTAGGGTGAGGGTTAGTGGTTATCAGGTATAAGCTTGTTTAGTGTAAAATATGCAAACATTGGGATACTTTTTTGAGCCACTATACATGGTTTCATTGCACATTATCACACATTTGCATGTGAAATTGGTCAGGACTGTGTAAATCCTATCTTATCAACTTTTCTTACATTGCTGAAATTTTGAGCTTACATATGTACATCTTGCCCAGCATTGCTGGTACCAGATGTGCTTCATGGGACTAGATAATTATGGCATGGTAAGCATGAAGGAAAAGTGAAATCAGAATCAAGACTCACTCATGAGTATCTTCTCTTGTTTCTTCTCTAGCCATTTGGCTGTCCTTTCTCTGTTGCAAATAGTCAGCCACTGTCATATCCCAAAAATCCCCTAAGTACAACTCTGCTATTCCACTACAAACTCCAGTATGTTCTCCCTAGAGATGCAACCCCTGATCTCTGGACTTTTATATATATCTGTTTATATGTCTCTCCATTCTATTCCATTACCTACCATTCTCCAGTTACTCCCTTTTGTATTAGTCCCACTTCTTACTCACCTTCAAACCTGTGCTTTGCTTAGGAGCACAGCTCCAGTGACATTTACACTCCAGACACTTATGAACCCTATGAACTCTGTTACTAATACTATGCACCTCTGTACTATATATATACTCTGAGAATCTCCTGTAAACTCCTCAGTTTGAATATTAGTGCTATTCTCTCCTCCTCTCTCTCTGATTGGGTCTCAATGACTCTCCTCTGACCCTCTGCTCAACTTAACATCTCTACATCTTAAATCTTATTATCTCTGACACTCTGAAATACAAGACTCAAGACTTGTGTAAGGGCACACCACATACAGTGAAGCCAACATCCCAAATCTCCCTAGTTAACTCTGGCCTTCTGGAGTTGTTACTGGACCACAACTCTAACAGCCACATGAACTTGATAACTTCATTGGTTTGCTTTCACATACTGATACATTAGATTATTTCAGATATCATTTGTGCAAATTGTAAGTGTGATTAAATTGTGAAAAAAATTGGCTTATATTTAGGTAGATTAGGTCCATAATATCCCAATTAGATAAATTGAACCAGTGTGTGGTGGAGTTCAGTAAGTGGCTTATGGAAATGAAGATAAAGTTGGGTGTGAGCAAAGAGAGAAGGCTTTACCTGGTGGTTATGATCTCCATCATCCAGCATCAAGTCAAAGAGTTACAAGGCAAAGTGCCAAAGCCTTCAAGGCTTGCTTGTTGTCATCTTTCCATAGTACTATATTACATGGTTTTCATCCACCCCTGCTGTTGACTGTCCAAGGTGGTTTGGTGAAGGAGAGACATTGCCTCATTTGTGTGTCATCAAGATTCAAGATGTGCAAGATCAAATAAAAATAACAAATTGGGACTCAGGTACACAAAAATTGCAATGTCCATGTACATATGTTGATACAAATTGTTAGTTTGAGGTAAAACATGCTTTCCTGCATTCACAGCCTGTATATCTGTGTCCATATGTAACTTCATAATGATAGTAGTCCTGACCTCCAACCCCAACCATGCTTGCAGATCTGCCACTGGGACATATTTCACTTCCAAGATGGGCCCAAAAGCAGTAAAGTTCACAAAAACACAAACATGTGGATTATGCCATACAGTGACTCAAAAACCCCATTCCATACCAAGACCACTGATTGGAAAATGAGAACCATATATAATCTCAGGGAATGGCACAATCTCAGTTAGATTTGATTCAGTAGTTCCACTTAGGCATAGATGTGGGCTGCATTGTGTGACCAGCAGCCACTTCCAGCTTGTCTTTTTCATCAATGAGAGCAATGACAGGAGTCTTGTTGACTGTTGCAATTTTCCACATTTAATTCATGTGCAAGCATGTCCAGAAAATGATTCAAAATGCATACAAATCTATAGTGCCCAAGATGTGATATGACTGTGCATCAAGGCATAACAGTTGTTTGAGTTCTTGGGGTAATAGCAGTACATTGGACTCTCAGGTCCCTTTGAATGATTGTTGCACTGGTATTGTTTGGAGAGTGCTTCAGTGCAATCCTGCTGTTCATTTGCCTGATTTAACTAATTATTTGATGGCATCCAAGTCTGTTTGAATGAAGATTCATTATTTGTGGAATCTTTTATACCCTGAAAAATATGTGAGTGACATGAAATGACTTGTGCACACATGAGCAGGTGACTCAACCAACTCCTTATTCCCCTGAATCCTCAATGACCACAATAATAGCCTTGGGCAGTTCAATTGACATCTTGCCACTAGGGAGGACTGAGGTATGACAAGTGGCCACATGTGATGCTTAAACATATCTAACTCTTCATCTAACTTCCTAGACATGAATGCAGCCTTCACCTTGGCAGATTCCAGCCAATATTGAAGCTGGATATCTTAAGCATGTCAGTTCAGCTTTTTGCAACTGTCTTACAAATGTCCTTGAGCATGATAGATGACCATATTTGCAGGTGTTGTTGCTGGTGTACACTTGCCTCCCATTCTCATGGATTTGGTGGGTCATTTCTGTTTAGCTGGCATCCTCTTTACTGGTGGCTTAGCACCAGGAAGTTGATAAATATTAGCTAGATTATCATCTGATGATCAATTCTCTGGATCTGAGTCAGTTTTGAAATGGTCTTCACCATTGTTCTTCACATCCACTCTATCAGGCTCATTCCCATTTTGATAGTATGTTACCAAGGAACTCTTTTGTATCCAAGTCAGTAGTGTTATTACCAGCATCATCCATCTGATTGTATTCAGTAGTCCAGTGATTGTAGAATTCAGTCAGAGATGGGGGCAGTGATTCAAGCAGGTCAAGTACTAATGTACATCAACCTCAGAAACAAGTGCATCTTCTTTCAACTACAAAGAGCTCATTATGAAATACCATAACATTGGACAAGCCTATGAACAGATTGCAATTGAGCAAGGTCCTCCTCAATCAGGACTTGCTTACTATTCTTGCCCACCTCCACAGCCTCAGGGCCAATATTATCCACCATCATTACAGCCACCTACAGGGCCAAATTATTGTTTCATGCCTATGGGCATTCAACCAAGCAGAGGTGCCCCTATGGAAATTGGAGCAAAAC
Organism: Boletus subgraveolens; assembly: GCA_038092555.1. Taxonomy (NCBI): domain Eukaryota; kingdom Fungi; phylum Basidiomycota; class Agaricomycetes; order Boletales; family Boletaceae; genus Boletus; species Boletus subgraveolens. Next base: position 19,623 of record JBBPQP010000386.1, on the reverse strand, counting down.
AAGTGACTCCACAAAAGGAAACCTGCACCTGTTTTGGTTGCAACAAGGTTGGCCATATTTGGCCTAATTGCAATCAGAACCCCAATAAGCAAATTCACCATCCTCTCCAGATACAACAACAAGCTATTTGGAATTGGGATACTAGAGCTTATAAAAACCTGGCTCCATATTATCCACTGGCCAAAGTGGCCCAACAACATTTCCACAAATGTCCTCTTCCAACCCTGCCTTCTCCCCCTTCCTCTTTTTTCCCACCTTCTATCAATGTCCAGCAAACCAGCAACTTTATGTCACCCAAAGCTGAGGCATATTATCTTGACAAGTTTGAAATCAAGGCTAAGCACTGCACAGCCAAGGCTTTAAAAGGACACAGTTCATAGATGATGAGGGTTTTTGTGAACAAATAGACAATTTATCATTTTTCCCTTCCCACACTGCACCTAGTGCCAGCATTCATACTACTACTTCAGACACATCCAGTGAGAATAATATAGTAGATTGCATGGAGGACAGTTTCCCTGTTTATACTATTTCTTCCATACTTGCCAATATATCTTCTCATTCCAAAAGGGCAACTCCTTGGAGCACAGTGCTGAAATTAAAAAATAGTATGCTTGATTCCCTTGTTTAGCAAGTTGAAAATTCTCCTATTTATAAATCTCTCAATGAACATTCTTCTGTAGCCCTTAGAAGTTTGACAGAGAATTCTCACTTAAAACAGTCTTACTTAGGAAACAAAGTGACCAATGGCAGAAATTTTCTGTTTAGGCACTTCTGGATTCTGGGGCATCTTGCACTTTTATTGATGAATCTTATGTACAAAGACACAGACTTAAAACCTAAGTAACTGCCAGACTCTGCAGGCCCAATATGCAAAGGATATCTGTGAGAGCATAGCACACAAATCAAGGGACAATGCCAAGATATGGGGTGTGGTGGATCAATTTCTTGATGTTTGGTCCAAATTCCACTAGACCTACATTGCAATAAGAGCATTTTGGAATACTTTGGTTCAAAAAATGCATATAAACTTCAGACATACTACTGTCAGGTGGAATCATAGAAGGTTGCAGCAGGGGATAAAAGTCAGGAAGTGCTTCTTGTGGCATACATGAACACCAAAATACAATGGCTGAGAATGGGCTTGATGGTAAAGGGTGAAACTTACCTTGCCAGCTGCCCTGTTTAGCAAATTCTTGCATCCTGGGCTGCTCAAGCTTATTTTTGACACTGAATGGTGGGATCACAGAGGTGAGCAACACATCTGTATCCTTCTTATTTCATTTAATAGGCTCACTCTACAGATCACAACATGGGTAGAACTGCTGGTGAGGTTTTCTATAAAGCAATGCAACAGTGAGAAATGAACACATATCTAGAATGAATGACCATTTTAGTGCAATGCTGGCACATATAGGGGCCAATAGGGTGTCTCAACTACAGAAAAAAAGTGGTTATATGTACATGTCATCACACAAACTCTTTGAATTGGTGCTGACAAAGTGGGAAAGATCCAGCAAGCTTGGACAAGTCCAATGGGATGGTATCCAGTACTCTGAAAACCTTACTATTACTTTGTGCCCTAATCCAACCATCTCCAATATCTTCCATTGTTGTTTTCCACTTGCAAAACCCCTTATGGCTAGCCCATTTTCCTCAGCACAAAAATATAAGCCAATTGTCCAGTGGGAACAGAATTTTTCTGGATGAACCAATTGCTTTATTAAGTGGTGCCAACTCACCCTTCTGATTGTCTCAAGTAGATTGCAGCCAAACTACATGGGACAAAGATTGGGCAAAGGAGACAAACAAAACTAGTTGAAGAAGTCCATAAATACCTTACTTATCAAAACTATATTTTTACACAATAAAACTCAGGAATTGTGAGACATGTGCAGTGAGGATCCTTCACAGTTTGTGCCTGCAATTGAGTGCTGCATTACAAAGTAAATACTGGTTTAATTTACTAGTGTGCCATATTCATATTTGTATTTGTTTTCATAGCATACAGAAGAACTACTACAGCAAGTTGGCAGTAATTGCAGAGACCAGTGCAGAATAAACAGTTGAAAAACTTGTTCAAGATGAATTATTGAGAAATCTCACCTGTGCATTTGCCATCTTATCTCCTCATTGATACTGATTTTCTCATTTTAGCTGTGGTCCAATAGTAATTTCCATGGTTTGAAGACCTCCATGGATGGTGGAAGAACATTGTCCAATCTCAGGCCCCCTCCCTTGCTCAATGGCCCCAATCTCATCTCTGCTGCTCATCTGTCCAATCTCAGCCCCTCTCCCTTGCTGACCTCACTTCTGTTGTTTACCTGTCCAATCTTGGCCCCTTTCCTTTACCCAACCTCACTTCTGCTGCTTACCCATTCAATCTTGGCCCTTTTTCCTTGCCTAACCTCACTTCTGTGCTTACCTGTCCAATCTCAGCCCCCAAGTCTCTTTCACATCTGATTTTCCCTACTGACTCATCTGATCTCTGAGTCAGCCCCCCTCCCTACTCTAATTTTGCACCCACAGCTCATTTGTCCTATCTGGCCCCCCCTCCCTGATCTGATGTTTCCCTCTTTTATCTACTGTCTGATCTTGCCCTCCATCCTCTATCACTGGCTTCCATCCCCCCCTTCCATATGACAAGGGCAAGGAGCATGACCTCACATTTGATGACAACACTGAGGAGGACTTGCATCCAACAAATGGAAATTCCAGAACCAAGCATGTTGCCAACCTGAGCATTGACCCCACCACCTTTTGTTGCCAAATGTCACAATCTAATGCTGCCAAACATGTTTTTTACAGCCTCCTACTGCCTCTCATCAATGGAGGAGTTATCAGATTCTAATGCATCAGCTTCACATCTCCTTGCAACCTCCATTTCCAAGCTGCCTTGAAGCAAAATTTATCACTTTCATCACTCAACACCTCTCTATTCAACAACTCACTGGATCAGAAAGCCTATTAATCTTAATCAACCTCAGCAATGGTGCCAATGTATATTGGCTCATTATTTCATAAATGTGGTTATGAAACAGCAGCTGACAAAGTATCTGGCAACATCACCACTGCCTTCCAATCTTTCTCAACAAATTCACAGTTTTTGTGAGAATAAAAAAAAAAGAGAAACATACCCACTATGAGCTGGATTTTTGGCACACCAAAGAAAAGTCTTGGAAATGAACTGAGCAGCATAAGTATGAGCATCACATGATGCAGCAGCATCAGGAACATGAGGTAAAGATGAGGAATGAGAACATTGACTCCTTGCAGCTGCACCTTGAGATTAAGCAGCTTTGGAACCAGCACTTAAAACATGAGGCAGAACTAAGGAAGAGCAGCATTGGTGATGTACAGGAGCTTTTCAAATCATTCTTGTTGTTGGATTCTGATCTGTCTGCTCATATAGTGTATAAGAGTATCCTAATTGTCTTTTGTAGTATGTACCCTTGACCTTGTATGTACCATGCTCCACCTAATCTGAAATATAGTTGAGAAATTGAGTTTTGAGTTGATCACAGAATCTCTGACCATCAGATCCAATCCAATTAGTGTCTTGTCTCTGTTCTCTATTCCTCATCACCTCCTTCACCTCCTTCTGCCCCTCTCTATCCTCATATCTATTATATTGATTTGCATATGTAGATGCAGACTGTTTTATTTCCAGGTCTTGGCTATTGATGGGTTCTGATTCTGAAGTTCATAGTTCAGCTGCAAGAATGGCTCAAGTACTTGAGTAATATTTTCTTAAATGCTCACTGGCAATTGTGTCATCCTGCCAAAGCTCCCAACTCAGAGATTTACCAACATCTTGTGGTTCCAGCAGTGTTCCCATGGAGGTGGAATTTGGGTATGTTTGGGTTGATGACCTCATCATAGTCAACATGCTTGACATTGAACAGCTGCTGCAACCATGTAAGATGATCTAGTGCTCACTGCTGGATATCAGGTTTGTTGAGTGATAGTGTTGGGAGGAATCCACCATCCTGGGTGAGTGATACTCCTTGAAATTTGATGTGATATAGTCATGATGCCTGATGTTGTTGATGGTCTGCAAACACCTCCTATGCTTGCCATCATACTTACAGATCCTCTTTGCTATTATATACTGTGCTATAAAGTGGCTTGTGCCTGGACCGACATAAGCAATACCAGTGAGGTCATAGATGAGATCATCCTGTTGTGTAAGCTTTGCTGACAGGGGTTGCAAGATTAATGGAATATTCACTGGGTTTTGGAATCAGCATGGTCACCAGCATTTATGAGGAGCATAATAGGAAGGTGAACATAGAGTTTAAGGAGTTCTGCTTTTCCTTGACAGAGAGGAGTCTCATCAATGGTATGCCAGCAAAAAATGTCCTGTGGTTGCCAATTAATTCTGAGTAGATCATGAAACCACCTTTCTATGTAGATCACTTCTGAATGAGAGTGCCAGTGATCTGGTCAGGTGAAAGGCACTAAGGAAGTGACTCTTGGGGTATTTCATCACTTGCCAATGCTGAGGAATAGCATCCATTCCATGACAATATATCACTTAGCAAGTTAATCATCAATGAAGGCTATGACTTCTTTCTGCTTCTAAAGTGAAAACAATATAATTCTGGTTTTTTAGATAATAACTCTCTTTCAACTTGATTGCATGATCCCAAGGCTTCCTTTTAGGTATATGTTTTGATTGTTTCTTTAAGAAGACATCAAGATATTTATGATATGTATGTATATGTATGACACCATTTCTTTTGTGATTTTTGGTTTTTCTTCTGTTTTTGATGCAATAGCCTGTACCTTAGGTTTCTGAATAGTTTCATATACTTCATATTAAATGTCATATTCCTCTTTGTTGGATTTTTCAACAAAAAAGAGCTTATCATGCAATGCATGATATGTGGCTGGGCAACATATCATCTCAACTGTGCCTTATATTCAGTTAATCTCCAGGTTGTGGCACTTGAGCCATGAATACTTGAGAACAAACATGTTCTTGCCTAAGTCAATTGCTTTCACCAAGACTTGCTCATGATAACCATCAAACTCTAGAACAAGGTTTGCACTGTATGTAAGGAATCCAGCCAAATTCTTCAAACCATCAATGTTGAAAACAGGAATAGAGCATGAGAGTTTTTGTAATTGGAATATTGTAGAATCCTAAGTTTTGTGAATGGAAATGACATTAGCTCCTATATCAAGCAAGGCTTTTGTCTCAATAAAGTCATTGTGCTTTGATGAGTTGGACACTAATCCCTTTGAAGTGATATTGATGTCCATTTTGTTGGGTTTTTTATTTGGCCCTGTCTGTGATTTTTGTATGAATATGAGCATTATCTTGCACACTTCTACCCTCTTGGGTACTGCCCTGAATTTGGCCAAATCTTCAAATGAGCCTTCTTGCAGGATCAGCATCTCAACTATTTTCTTTAATATTCTCATGCCCAGCTCCATCTATGATTCTCTTCCATTCTGCCACCAGCATATGTGCACCATGTCTTTCATTTTTGCTTCTTCCATTCTATACCAAGCCATGCCTCATGTTGTTAATTACCATCCACCCTATGCCCTACATTGGTAGACCTGGTGTAACCACAATATGAAAATATAAACATTGGGGGCTATAGCTGGGGAACTCCAATCTAGTTCCCTTGGATATTTCCTACAAAGGGTTCCACTCAACCCTTCAGATTCTTTCTTCTTTCTTTGGTCAATTTTGGTGATTGCCTAGAGCTTCAAGCTTTTTTGTTGTTTCAATCCAACACACTCTTTCCTTTCTCCATACAACAAGTGTTGAGGTGGTATGCTGGCAGCTATGTATCCTTTCAGAAGCACAAAAGTGAAATATTCATATTCACAAGATTTTGAAGAAGGATGAAAAATCTTATTGAGATAGGATGAAAAGTCCCAGACTATATACATATATTTAGCAAAGATACAATAATCTATATATCCTAAATTGTTTAACTGATCTTATCTACATAGAGTTTAGATATAGAATAGAATAGGCTATGCATATTTAACAACAAGACAATTAGCAGATACTTTGGGAACTTGAATCTCTGGGAGAATAAAACTGATGCAGAGTTGCATAAATGGGCCTTTACTTTCTCCTCTTGGATATTTCATTTCCAACCCATACATATATAATTCTCACTCTATCTACTTATGATAAATCAATACAATAGACATTCAAACTTAGTATACATTTGCCACACAATACTATACACCACATTCCTCATAAGTTAGTGGCACCCTCCCATTACCAAATCACCTGCACATACTGTAGTTACAATCAGAATACACTGTCTACCAAGAGATATCACAAACCTTATATTGTGCTTATGGTGTGTGTGTGTGTGTGTTCACTGTTCAGTCATAAATGTGGTTGGATGGGGGTGAGACTGAGGAAATGTATGACTCATGTATATGTTTAAGCAGGGAGTGTGAGGGCAAGGGAGAAGCAAAGGCAAAGACAAAAGCAGGAGGTAAGGAAACAATATGAAGACAAACAGTTTGTGTTTGCATTTGGCTGTGTTTGGTAAATGAGCACCAGGGTGAGGTCATGAACATCAGCACAGCTGCTTGTATACATATGCATATATGCCAAAGCATTTGTATTTAGCATTTGTGTTTATTATTCAGTCATGAATGTGGTTGGTTGGGGCAAGGAGATGAATGGCAAACATGAACACAATGTCCAATATCATGTTCAGTCAGTGAATACAAGGGCAAGGGTGAGGGTAAGGGGATGACTTTGTATGTGGCATTATGTTTGTATTCACTCATGTTCAGTTGTGATGATGAGGGTGAGGATAAGGAGCCCTGGCATGCCAAGTTCATCACCTTGTAAACTAATCTACATGAATCAATTGGTTGCCTGGATTACATCCAAATAGTTCTTCAACAAAATTATCTTATCTAGGAAAATAATATTTATGTACTGTCTGTCATCTCCTAACCAATTAATGGGTAACCATGCTGCCATGGAGAGCACACCTGATACCCAATGGATCTTCAATCAGATATATCACCATTAGATTATATGCACTTCACACTTCATCTCTGTCATACTTTTCTTCTGTTCTGCCACATGTGTGTTTGCATTATATTATTCATTTTCACTTATTCCATTCTACATGTGTATTTAATTACCATTGTATCCTATGCTCAGATCATACATACATAGATACAATTACATCATATACAAACAACCCTATGAATATATAAGCACAGAGGCTACAACTGATATAGTCCAGTCTAGTTCTCTTGGATTCATACTTTCAAGGCTGAACCACTCAAATCTCTTGACATCCACCTTTCTTAGTAGTTTTGGTGTTTACCTGAAGCTTTGGCTTTGGTTGATTTCAATCAATGTAGTAGAGCTTGTCATTGGAATAATTGCTTGGAAAAGGTAAAATTATTGACCTTATTCATGCATGTCATAGGATGACTGAGAAAGACATCAGGTATAGAGCTGACATTGATCTCATATTGTAGCAAAAAGCAAAAAGTATCACATATACCAACCATGTTAGATGGTAGCCTAATGCTACCAAATTGACATCACTCTTATGTATACAATGGCAATTACTGTTTCTATTACATACACACTGAGTCTGACTCAGTGGAGCTTTTTTGCACTACAAACAATCAAAGGAATTGGTCCTATAATGTTTATATACCATGATAATATCACTGAGGCCTAGAATATCATCAATAAGAATGACATGTGATCAATGTGGATATATGATATAGGCAAAACAAAGACAAGGACATGTGCCAGTGGATGCAATATGGTGTTTGAGCAGGGGATTGTGGTAGGGACCAGCACCAGTTAGGTCCATACTGGCACATGTCCTTGGCTTTGTTTACCTATATTATACATTCACATCAACCATATGTCACTCTTATTGATGATCTTCTGTGTATTGCTTATATCATCATGGTAATGGTTTCCTTTTTCCCAGATGAACCTTGTAAAAGCAGTTTCTTTGATGGTTTGTAGTACAAGAAAGGCTTCACTTCAGACTCAGTGTATATGTAATAGAAACAGTAATTGCCATTGTACATATAAGAGTGATGTCAACTGGGTAGCATTAGACTGCCATCTGACATGGCCGGTGTATGAGGTGCTTTTTACTAATTCCCACAATGTCAGCCCTGTGCATCCAATGTGGTGTTGTCAACACACCAGGACAGTGAGGGCAATGCTCTCAACACAATCATGAACATCCTGCTTGACCTAATTACTTTCCAGGCATATTGCACATACATAATTGACTTTGTAGTCTTGAAGATTGGAGTCCTGGCAGTTTCTTCTGTTTTTGTTTTGGCAATCTGTGCCTCAGGTTTTTGTGTAGTTTCATAAACTTCATATTGAATGTCCAGTTCTTCATTTTCAATTTCTCTGAAAAACAAGGGTTTATTCTATATTGCATAATATGTGGAAGGGCAACATGTCATCTTGACCATGCCTCATGTCCAATCAATCTCCAGGTTGTGGCATTTGAGCCATGAATACCTGAGAATGAACATGTTCTTGCCTAAGTCAGTTACTTCTGCCAAGTTCTGCTCATGGTGACCATCAAACTCTAGGACAAGGTTTGTGCTGTGTGTAATAGAACCAGCACTATTCTTGCCATCCATATTATAAACAGGTGTGGGTTGTTGTAAAGGAGTAAGTGAAATATTGTAGGATTCCACCCTATTTTTTCAATGAATATAATATTAGCACCTGAATCTAGCAGGGCATCTGTCTTGATGCAATCTTTGCATTTTGATGATTACTTGTATTTTCATGCTGACTGTACAGTCCAACTTGACACTTTTGACAAAGATGTCATCTGGGAATTCTGAGCTAGAGAGGAAAAGAGGAAGAAGTTAGGTAAAGTGCAATTTATCACAGGCTGACTCCTGTGACTAGCTATGCCCAATAGAAGAAGAAAATGGTAAAAATATGTCATAATAGTCTGTAGTTTCTTCTACTTAGAAAAGGAATTGTTCATATGTAGCTCCACAATGGTGGGCTCAGATGCATGCTTTGGAGAACCTAATTTTTTGAAGCAAAAGCTTCATAATCCTTGAATCATGTCCTTGCTTCATTGAGACATGTTTGTGATTGATTTGAACCAGTCTTGGCCCTTGCCCTTGGCACCCTATTAGTGCTTTTATCCTCATCCCAGGAGGTTTTTTCCATGTTGTTTATCTTTTGTTTTAGCATTACATGTTTGGCAACCACCAAATGAGTTGCTCTTCTTAGAGCAGTTCTTGGAGTGTCCACCTCTGAAGAACTGCACTCTGAGCATCACCTTGCTTGACAAGATTTCTGTCACACTTATAAATTGTGGGAAATTCAAGCCCCTGTCTTACCAGCTTGTTTGGCTTTGGTGGTGTAAGACATGAGATGTGACATAGTAGGCACACAACAGATCAATCAATCATTACAGTATATAGAGTCTTATTTCTCATTTTATTGCACCCTCCTGTTATTTCCAGTCCTTAATTTCCTGAATATCACTCTAGTTCAATGATCAGTGAGCAAGAGTTTGAATCAAACAAATCAATGTTTGACACTCAACTTGATTTGATTGAGTTGACACTGGTGTATGTGTTACTATGTACTATGACTTGTATTGGTGCTTCAGTTGACAATCTCTTTGTTTCTTTCCTCTATTGCTCTTGTATCCCTGCCCATCTCCTTCCACCATCTGAGTGTCACCTGATCTAGCTTGTTGATTCTGTCATTTCTGAGCAATTCTATGCAGTGGCCCTTCTGGAAAAGGACATCACCAAAATCTCATAAGAGCTGGATTGTTGGGTGACCATAACTTCAATTGAGTGCAACATATAGGTTGAATGTGTGAGTCCACCTGTTGGTGGTGTGGTGATATCAACCAAGATAGCTGGTGTCATTTGCCCTTGAACTCAATAATCCATGAATGCATATGCTGCTGTCACTGGAAATTGCCATCAACAAACACTGCACTAAATCAGTTTGCCTTTGGTTGACATGACCTTGATCCAGATTGTTTGGCACACTGGCTCAACTGGAATAATGCCATTATCTAGGTTCTTCAATTGGAATGCTTGCATGCATTCTAGCTTTACCAAGATGCTTACAGGAAGTTTGTTGAGTTTGATGGCTTCCTATATAGGCTCATTGGAGCTCAGCAAGACAGTAACAATGATGCCACATGCTCCATTGGTGATATCTAGGTCTGTTTGTAGGTTTTGCATGACCATGCCTTTATGCTATCTCTACAATGTCAGGAAGGTTCTGCTTTCACCGTTTCTTTTTTGAACCATCATTTGACCCTTGTGTAGCAATAGTATGGCATTCAGAAAGAATGAGAGCCTTGCCTTTGATCATATCCTTTGCATGGCATTGGTAAATGATGTTGTGTGTACATCATCCATGTTGTCCTAATGTAGCTTCATTCCATAGCTGCTGGACAGCATGACATGGCATAACCAAAGCCATTTAGAGCTGAAGTCTATTGCTATGCATGTCAGATGTGTGACTAAAACTATGCACAATATTTGAACATGATGCTCTTGGACTTGACCAAACTGAAAATGCTGTAGGGAGTCTCACCATTTTGCATCAACAACATGCATTTGCTCCTTTAGAATAATGACAGTCATGAATTCCTTATATGTAGATAATATGTTCCAGTTTACTCCTCTTGTATTTTTTCAGTTGCAGGTGCTGAATAATACAATGCTTTATTTTTGCTTCCTGCAACTGGGGGAAATTAAATTGCATCAAATATTTTTGCAAGATTAGCAGCCTCCATGGCCAGATGTCTGTGGAGTTTTTCCTGCCAAGGTATTTGCAAGGCAATAACTTGGGCAAGTCCTTCTTCTGTAAATAATCCCTCTGCTCCATATCCTGGATTGTGATCTTCTTTCAGATCCAGCTCACCCATTCCAGTATTCTCAACTTGTGTTCAACTTGAAGCTCATTGACTAGGATGTTGTTGCCAAGGGATGATCAACATTTGTGGAAATACTGTATTCCTGAGAGAATGTGGGAAATGTGCTAAGGAGCAGTAGAGAAAAAAAACTTGAAGGCTGATGCCCAGGTTTGTGTGGGTGATTTTAGATTAATTTCAACTCCTTTCCATGACTTGAGAAGCATGAGAATTGAGGCACAATACATAGAAATTACATTTATCAGGATTGTCATGACAAGGAAAGTAGTGGCAAATAAAGTTGGGAAGGTTGTTGTGATATTCACTATATACCACTTTGTGCTTGCACTCAAACTTAGGATGTTCTGGAAGGTAAGAGACACAGTCATCACAGGGACATCCATGTTGTGGTGCACATGACAAGTCAGATAAACTATTGTCATTGATGTCCTGCTTATTTGTCCTCAACTTTGAGTTGTCATAGGCTTTTAAGTACTATAAAGAAATCAATAACATTCCACTTGCTGAGTGCCTCCCCACAGAGTCTACAGTTGGTCACTTGACATTTCAAGGACACTCTTCTATGCATATCAGTGTCCAGTGTCACTATCTGTTAGGAGTGTACTCTAATGTCAACTCCAGAATGCTGGAGATGACTGGAGGTTTGGGATATTGGCTTCACCATATGTGGTGCACCCTTATACAAGTCCTGAGTCACATATTTCAGAGTGTTGAAGGTATGTAATAAGACTTAAATGTTGAAAAACATCAAGTCAAGCAGAGGTTTCAGAGGTGAGTCATCAAGACTGAGTCAGAGTGAGGAGTAGAGGATAAACTATAATATTCAAACTGAGGTGTTACAGGAGTAATCATAGAATCCCACTGAAACAACCAAAATTACTAAGGCTTCAAGTAACACCAAACCAACTAGAAATGAAAGGAAGAATGCAAAGTGAGCCCTAAGGTCTCCTAAGTCCTGCAATGAAAGAAATATATAAAGAGATTAGACTGGGGATTCCAGCTGTAGCCCTCTGGGTTTATATATTCATACTACATATGTGTGTATATGTTGTGATCATATTTACAATCTAGGGTGTAGGGTGAATGGAGATTAAATATATGAGTCATAAGCTATACATAATGGAAGGAGTGGAAATGAATATGAGAAGAATATATTCATATTGGGATTAGATCTCAGATCCAATTGGGAAAAGAGAAAAGAAACAAAGTGTGTCCATGTCACAGAGTCCATAAGGCTCTAGAGAAAGTGAAAGTGGCATCAAGTTGAGCACACATGACTATCATGTGATCTGATCTGATAAGATAAAAGAAAAGAATGTCCTGATATGGAATCAACCATAGTACCCACTAGTTGAAGACAACAAGCATTATGCTTATCATCTTCCACAATATGCTCAGGATGTGCAGAAACAACAACTGTTGGATAAAATCTGACTATATGCAGACACAGGCTGGTGGGTCATAAAGAGTGTCCCTTAGACTGCTCCAATGTTTTGCATCTCAAAGAAAAGTGGGAAAATGCAGACAGTCATAGACTGCCATAAGAGAAACAATAACATGGTCAAGGATATATTCCCATTCCTGGATTAGGATCAGATTCATATGAGCATAGCCAGAGTGAAACACCACTCCAAGATTGACATTTCAAATACATATGAATAGGTCAGGATTGAGGAATGAGATATCTGGAAGACAGCCTTCACTATGGTCTATGAGACCTTTATAAGTTGGGTCATGTAACAAAGGGATTGTAACACCCCCACAATATTTCAATATCTAATGATGGTGATCTTTAGAGATCACATTGGACAATTTGTATGTGTATACCTGAACAATATATTCATCTACAGCGACACCTTGGAGGAGCATAAACAGCACTGCCAGCTTGTATTTGAAATACTAGAGAAGGCCAACTTCTACCTGGAGCAGGAGAAGTGCAACCTTTATACTGAAAAGCTTGACTGTTTGGGTCACATTATTGACCAGAAAGGCATTTACACCAATAGAGACAAGATATCTTGGATTTGTTATTGAAAGACACCCAGGTTTCTAAACAAGGTCCAACAGTTCATAGGACTAGTTGAGTATTGGCACAATTCATGCTGGACATCTTGGCATATACTATGCCATTAATGGGGATTCAGAAGAATGGACACCCCTTCAGGTGAAAAGAAATCCATGACTAATGTTTCCAAATGATCAAAGATTTGGCATGCAAATATCCAATCCTGAAATCTATTGATCCAAGGAACAAAGAGCCCATTTGGCTCATATGTGATGTATTCCTTTATGGGGTAGGTGCATTGTACAGGCAAGGACCTGATTGGAAAATATGTTGCCCAGCAGGGTTCATGTCAAAGAAGTTGAGTAATGCTCAACAGAACTACAGGACTTTTGAATGGAAGACTCTTGTGATAATTGAAGCCCTGTTGAAATGGGAGGCAAACTTCTTGGGTTTAAGTTTACAATCATCACAAATCATGAGGGCTAGAATACCTCAAACACAGCAAAAGCTGTTGAGTAGACAGATCCACTGGATTGACTACATGTTGCAGTTCAACATACAAATCATATGTGCCAAGGGCTCAGAGAACAGAGTAATAAACTGTCTATTCCAATATTATGAAAAAGAAGAGGGGGATAGTGGCCTCAATGACAAAGAAGTTGATTGGGCCAATACAGATGTGCAACTAGACCCAGAGGGGAATGATCTTCCCAAGACACTGAGTGGCTTGAATTAAAATCTATGATGATAGAGGATGAAATGAATCCTCAGAAAAGCAAATGACTTGCTGAGAAATAGGAAACCAATATCCTAGAGGCCTAGGGAATGGCCTCAGCTGCAGAAAAGAGTACTGAGGAAATCCCTCATACTAATGTGGAGGATCTGATAATTCCTGAATCTGCTGGAATATCATGAGTATCTTTTGTAGAATATAGGGATCAACCTGATTTCTTCAAAGCCATTTGTGAAGGATATAACAGCAAGCCATTGCTCATAAAAATAATAGCTCAACTGAACCATTTTCCTTAGTTTGTACAAAGGTGACAGTATAATCATCAAGATCATTGACTGGGCCCACAAGGCCCTTGTGCATTTTGGTGCCCAAAGAACTGTGGGTCATATCCACAGGTTATATTGGTGGCCAAAACTTGGCTGTGAAGTAGACAAGTTCTGTCAAGCTTGTCCAACATGCCAGGCCATCAGCCAATAAATAAATTACCCCAAGGGCTATTACATAGCCCTACCAATCCCTAGGCAACCATGGGGATTGATTGCCATGGATGTTGTGAGACTGTTTCCACCAAATGGGGGATATAACTACCTTTGGGTTGTTCTATCTTACTTCACATCCATGGTACATTTAGTATCTGTGAAAACAACAGTAAAGGTATCCAAACTTGCTTGCAAGTTCATACAAGTCATGGATTGCCTGAAACCTTGTCTCTGATTGAGATGCAAAATTCACATCAATGTTCTGGTGCAGATTGCACTGAATGCTTGGAGCAAAGCTCCTAATATTGACTGCATTTCATCCACAAACAGATTGTGCCTCAGAAAGGGCCATCAGGAATATAGCAAGTGATTGTATAACCCAATCAGAAGGATTGGGCAACAAAGTTGCCAATGATTAAATTCATGATCAACTTGAGCATTAGCAGCTCTACTGAATTATGGGTATATATCCACCTGATGCAATACATCAATCAGGGGAAACTCTTGACTACACCTGGCATAAAAACATTTGTGCAGAATGCAAGACAGAACCTGGAGATGGTGCATAATGCCATCATGAAGAGCAGAGTGATTCAGACATACCATGCAAATACAACACAGAATGAGGGGAAATCCCTTCCAGTTGGACATCTAGTATATCTTTCCATAGCAAATTTATCTATGCTGAAAGGATAAACTCTACTGGCAATATGTCATTATTCACAACCTTTTCTCCTGTGCTGCCAGGGGGCATAACAAGAAGTTCAGTGGCTTCTTCATCTATGAATACATCAGTGAACTGTTGGTATTTGGAAGAGATGGTGTGGTGGTTCTTTTTTGCTTCTTGGGTAAGGGTAGTGAATAGGGTAACTTTTCTGATTTGTTCCAACATTTCATAGAATCATTTGCAGTATGCTTTGGTTAGGTGATTATTCACATCTCCATTCAAGAACCTGAGGAGATATCTTTGTGCCAGTGATTCTTGTCCATCTCATTTCCTAGGGTCAGTTAGCACTTTGACTTCAACAGTCCTGGAGGACCAGTTGATTAGCAGGTTTCATTTGGCCAGCCAGGTCATTCCTAAAATGATTGCTTGTTGTTTTCTGCTGGCTAGGACAAGAAAATCCCTTTCTTTAAAGTCTTGGTCAATTTGAATGTGAAGGTGAGTTTTGTATTTTATTTGACCCATCTTATTAGCAGTCCCATCAGCATTGTAGGCATTCTTTGGATGCAAGAAAGGGATCAAGGGGAGTTTGTTTCTTTTTGCAGAGGCATAGTCAATGAAGCAAGCAGTAGCTCCACAGTTGACAAGGGCTGGAATAGTGACAATATTTTTACTTCATTGCAAAGAGAGTCTTTGGAACAAATACTGACTCCTCATTTTTAGGTACAATTACAATTGGAAAGGAAGAAGAGCATGGCATTGCTCCAAGTCTCCTGCTTAAAAATCCTTGCCGGCATTGATCCAATTTACTAGCTCTGTCTTGGGAGAGTGAGGTTCTTCACCATTTCCATCATAACATTATTTTAGAGTTCTCAATACCTCCCCTTTTTTGACCTTTTTTTCCTTTATCAGTCTTTGAATATAGGAGTCCAATTTATTGGGTTTTGCTTCAATAGTCTGGACTTCTCTTACCCTTTTTGGGTTTTGGGAAGGGTGAGGAGGGGAGCTTCCAGGGGGGATGTATGGTTTTTTGTAGGGTGGATGTCCAGGGTGGTCCCTACTAAGGTATCCTATCTTGTGGCATATGTAGCATCTCTTTTTCCAATTGTGGCAGGCTCTTTCTGGCCCAGAGAGGGTGATGCTGTTATGACTAGCCCAGGTAGGGATAGAAG
Source organism: Boletus subgraveolens (assembly GCA_038092555.1). Lineage (NCBI taxonomy): Eukaryota > Fungi > Basidiomycota > Agaricomycetes > Boletales > Boletaceae > Boletus > Boletus subgraveolens. The sequence goes on along the minus strand of JBBPQP010000386.1, from coordinate 3,645 downwards.
TAGACTTGGCCTTTCAAGATTACAGTCTTGTAGGACTTTTACAAAGACAGAGAGGTTGTTGGACTTCAACAACGTTGAAGGTAAATTGAGGAATGTTGACTCAAAAGTACAATAATGACTTAGAGAGATCCTGAAGGTTCAAAGAACAGAGTATGGATTACATCAAGTAGGTCTAACTTAGGGACAAGAGTAGAGCTACAAGTGTTTAAATAAGAACAAGGAAATAAAAGGACAAACAGAAGAAAATAAAACTTCATGGAACATTATGAAATGATTGGTAATTGAAAGCTAACTGATGATGGAATATGATGGAAGGTGATGGAAAGGATGATTAGGTCAGCAAAAGAAAGATAGAAAAATGAATTGGTAACAACAGTGTTCAAACAGAGTTACCAATAGATGTCAAGGAAAAGCATAATGGCAGAACATAATAAAAGAAAAGAGTATCACCAGACAACAATTCATAACAGATGTGGTCTGTGTTCATGACATTAGGATCAGGTCTAGTGGAATAGAATCCTCCCTTTTGAAAGTCTCAGAGTCATTCATGAGCTTAAGTATGGCTATTGGCCAAGGCCATCCATTCTTTGAGGTCTTTAGATTCAGTTCCTCTAAGGATATTGCTAATAAAGTTAAAAGGGAGTCTGGAGCAGTAGAGATCACAAATCATGGCATTGTCAGTCATTTTGGATAGTTCAAGAAGGAGGTTGAATTGGATGGTATACAAATCTTTGAGGGCTTTTGCAGAGATTCTTTTCATATGGAAGGTTTTTATCTTTCTCCTGGTGTCTGCAGCTTCATCTTTCAAGGCAAAGAAATTGTTGAATTGTTCTTTGAATACACTCCATTTCTTGTAGTCAGTGTTACTGTTGAATTTGTCATAATATCCTTCAGCAAAGATCTTTCCTTGTCCTTTGCTCATTCTAGCAAGGGTGGTGATTATTACTTCTTCATCAGTGAGCTTATCTTTCTTTATGTTTCTCCATGCTTTCATGGCCCTGAGCCACCAGTTGGCATCCTCAACTTTCCCAGTAAAATTTTTTGGTAGAGATTCTTTGCCCATGTCTTCATTGTCAGAGTCATTGGGTTTGGTATGGTCCTCTTCTGGTCCAGGGAGGTGGGTGTCCAGATTGGGGGAAGGTGGTGAAGGTTCAATAGTGGTGGTTGGTCTGGAAGTTCAGATAGTTGGGTCAAAGGAACTCCTGGATTCACTAGATGGTCCTGTGATTCTTCTAGTTGGTGGTGGGGAGGGAGGGGCATTCTCTTGGAAGACTTGTCTTTCAATTTGTTGTTGGGCCCAGCACTGGATGTTGGCTTCTTCTCTTGCCCTTAAGGCTCTTTCATTTTCTCAAACTATTTGGGAGGCCCTGTATTGGGTGGCATAAAAGACCCTATTCTCTGGAGAGATGTTCAGATCATCAAGGGGGTTGTAGTCCAATTGTTGGGCTGGTGTTAAGCAACACGAGCTTTTTAGAAACACCTAGTTCTTTTGTTATGATGCAGGTGATCCTCAAGTGTATTCAATGAATCTCTTTAGTTGAAGACACTAGTATTTAGCACCTACTCTGAAGTAAGGTGAAGACATATAGCAGTCTGGGTAAGAGAACACCAGAAGATATGCTTGTATTGCATAGAACTAGCTGCTGAGCTATTCTACATGATATGGGTTTTTATATACAGTACTTGGGAGGAGAGGTGGTATGCTACCAATTTAGATGGTTGGTCCTAGAAGAGCAGAAGGAAGAGGATCGAACAATATTGGAGAAGTATAGGGAATGAATGATGAAATATGGAACTACAATCCAATTGGAAGTATGGGTTAATCAGAGAGGAGATAAGTGTCCAAATGGTCACAGGTTAAACTGAAAGGGGATCCAGAGTCATGCCTATGATTTATGCCTATTTAGGAAGTGGTACTAACAAAGAGAGAAATTGAAAGTACATCCGTCTATTGTAACAAATGGTGTAGCTGAACAATTGAACCATACTCTACTTGAATGGGTGCACACTGTGTTGCATGTGTCTGGACTCCTGAAAACTCTGGGGAAAAGCTTTAGTACACATTGTATGGGTGAAGAACAGAACAGCATTGCATGTACTCAATGGAAAGACACCATATATGCTCCTACACAAAAAATCACTGAATTTAGCCCACCTACCTATGTGGGGAGTTTGTGTCTGGATTCACAACACTTCTGGCTCCAAGCTGGACATGCAGGCAAAGGAAGGCCACTAGGTAGGCTATGATGCCAAAAGTGGTGCACACTGTGTGTATCATGAGGGCCACATTACCATAGAGTGAAATGTCTTGTTTGAGAAGCATAAAAGCACTGTAACCATGTTACCAGGTTTGTTGATGATTGAGGGGGAGCAAGCAGAGAAAACACTGATTGAGGGGGAGAAGCAAACAAGCAATCAAAATAATCAGCACCATGATGCAAGTGATGACAATGCAAACCACCTACCTGAAACATCCACCAGTTGAATCTGCACACAAACCTGTTCAAGAACTCTGTCACTCTAGCTGTCAGTGCACAGAATCACCATACATGCAAATGCTGCATGGCGGTGTTGGGATGCATGATAGATAAGAAGGGGGATCCATTCTCCCACATGGACTCCAACCTGTTGAGGGCTGTCATGAGAATAAGGGAGATATGGCTGTCAAGGAAACTGATGTACATAAGTGCAGGCATATGGGATCTAGATGATGATGAAGCCACCAATTACATGATGCATGCTGGAATTAGTGAGGCTAAGGGACTTGAGCCTAGAACGATCAATGAGGCATAGCAATGGCCCAATTGGCTGTGATGGAATGAAGCAATCAATGCCAAGTTGAAGAGTCTTGCCAATGTACACACCTGGAACATTGTACTTCATTCACCAAAGCCTACCAACATCACTGATTGTAAATGGATCTTCAAGATAAAGAAGATGGCAACCAGCAAAATCAATAAATACAAGGCATGCCTAGTTGTCAGTTTTACCCAGGTACATAGTGTAGACTATTATGAAACTTACACACCCATTGCCAATTTAAGTTCCCTCAGACTCATTCTTGCCACTACAGCTTGGCATGATTGGGATATCAATGTTTTCAATTTCCACAGCATATTCCTGAACAGCAAACTTGACAACAATGAAATAATATTCATGGAACTTCCTCCCAGTTTCAATAAGAACAGCCAAGCCTTTGTCACCCAGCTATGTGTTGCCTTCTATGGATCTAAGCAGAGCACATTGAAATGGCACCAGAGACTCTGCAAAGAGCTCACCATTCTAGGGTTTTGTCACACTGAGGCCAATTGGGGCATTTCATCACAAAAGTTGCCACCCACATTCTCATCCTAGCATTGCACATTGATGATGGCATCATCACCAGTAGCTCAAAAGAGCTCATTAGGGCATCCAAGACTGAAATTGGGTCATTTTTCAAGATCACAGATCTTGGACCCATCAGTTGGCTCTTAGGGATGAAAGTAACATGCAATCAGGATGTGTGCACAATTTCTATATCCCAGGAACCTTACTCAATGCCATTCTTGCAAAGTACAACTTTGTCAATATGAAACCTGTCTTCATCCCCATGGACCCAAATGTCCAGCTCTTGAAATCCCAGTTTCCAAAGTCAGCAGCCAAGGT
>JBBPQP010000385.1:0-27798 GCA_038092555.1 Boletus subgraveolens | reverse complement strand
AGCATCAATTTGTTGACAGGCAAGTAATTGAGATGTGGATGTCGTTAATGGACACTTGGTAAGCTACTTTGCTACGCATAATGTGCATTATAATACCAGTCTCCCTTAGGGTGTCTGCGTCGTCTTGTGCCAATATCTACAATCGCTCCCTCTCACAGTCAAAGGTCCCTCCTGCGGCATGGCCTGTTAACTTTTCAGTCTCACCCGATCATGTCTGGGATTCTTTCATTCTCCACTCCCTTCTGGAAGACGCTTTGGATCGCGAGGAGGTGCTCGTTGTTAGCCATACTGGTGCCCAACACACTCGCTTCACGGAACTTGTTCAAGCACGCAATCAACGTATGCGCATCGAAGGACAGCCTGAGATCTCTCACTTTTGCAACCGGTGCACGCGGTGGTATCACGGTCCTGATGGCCAAAGTAAGCGCGCTGGTGATCCACTTGTCGTGTAACCCAACTGAACGTATATCATGCAGTTGATCGAAAGTGCTCTACTGTCGTTACCGATGGCATCTGCATCGGTCATCCGTGTTGCAGCGCCTACAACTGCAAGGTCCCGCTCAGCGGGGGTAAGGACCGTTTCTGTCATATTCATACCCACCTTGAAGGCATATGCGCTGTCGTTGGATGCAGCCAGCCAGCAGTCCACGACAAGCTTACATGCGGCGATGTTCGACACCAAGAGGCTGAACGTGTTCACCGTGAGCGTGGGCAATCACAGTTCCAGCTTCGTGGGCGTCTGCAACGAGCTCGGGATGCGCATCAGGTTGCGCGTTCACCTCATGGCCGTGCTCTTGCCCAGCTCACGTCCCTCGAGAACGAGGAAGAATCCTTTTTTGTTGATGGAGAGGATGAGGGGACCGACATGGATGCCACGACTGCACCTAATCCCCAACATCCAAAGATTCGTGCTAAGTTCACTCGCTCTCGCACTCACAACGAGCAACTTGTTGTCGCGCCATGTGGAATCATTTTAGGCCGTGACACCATGTTCGGTACTGAGGGGATAGCCAGCGTTGCGGTATGTTACGATGATCGTAGCACCCTGTACTTACTCACCGCTACACTTCAGGAGTTTCTCAGGCGCATCTTCCGCATTGAAATCCTCAAACCCAATCACATAATCTTTGACAATAACTGTGGTCTCGCTCAGCATGTCAAGGGGGACCCCTTCTTCGAGAATATCGGCCTTTCGGTCGATGTTTTCCACTTCAAGTCGAAGCATAAGGAAAGCCATACATTCTGTCAAGAGCACTGTAATCCTGCCGCGTTTCCGGAACTTTTGGGCGTCGATGGTAAGGGGTGGTTCTTCAACTCGTCCATTGCAGAGCAGACAAATGTTTGGTTGGGAGGGTATCATGCCATCTGTCGAGAGATGCTTGTGGACAAGTACGACTTTTTTTTGGACCAGCTCATATTACGCCGAAACCGCACCACAAAAGAGAAGTTGGAGACCCAGGGTCATTCCCCTGGCAACTGGCCTCTTTGTTCTTTTACCCATTCGTAGGATAGTCCTTTGTATATACCACACCATCAGTTCGTTGCAGAATGACATTGACATAATTGTTCCAACCTGACATCGCACACATGCATGATCTGAGTTATCGCGAGGCGAGATGCAAATACAAAACTATGAAGATGAAAACACGAGAATGCCGCAGATGTCATGTTCCCCGCAAAAACCGCAGTGAAAAATACAAAACTATGCAAACGAAAACATGAGAATGGAATGAGTGTGATGCTACCACCGCACAAGCGCAGCTATTTGTGTCTATCCGTCACTGCACGCATCTTTCTTCGGGCTGCCTTCAAGTCCGCGTCCTTGGCTGCATGCGCAGCCATGAACTTGGCGTACCGACCATCTTCCTCATACCCGGCTGCAACAGCGCGGTCTCTCGCATCTCTGGGAGCTTGCAACCACCGTGCCTTATGATCGTAAAATGTTGACGACCTGAATGGCATATTGAAGAATCGCTGAAACTGGGTTTCTAATGTAAGGTCACCCTGTCGCTCGAATGAGAAAGATCGGTGGACATCAACAGCGTAGAAACTTGTTGGGAACTTGGCAGCGTGTGGGGAGACGCCTGGAATAATGCGCGCACAGGCTTCTTGGCCAGGAGGGATAGTCGGCAGCATATCATCTTCATCAGATGACATCCCTGTCGCACATGTAGTCAGTCGGTCAATGGTTAGTAAGTGCTACAAATCCATAACTCACCATCAACACGCCGAGTCTCCCCAGCACCCGGAAGCCGTAACGGATCCTTTGGATCCTTGACCTTCCCAGCGGCCGTTTTGTCCTTGCGAGAGGGGCATTGGGGAGTAAGATCACCGACAACTGTAGATTCACCGTCCTCTGTATCGGAGCATGCGGATAGGTCGATTACCTCATAAGACTGGGGCTGCGTGTGAGACTGACGCTGAGAGAGTGGGCAGGACAACCCTCTTTCAACCAACTTGCGTTTGAATTGTCGACGCTCCTGGGTGAGCGTTGTGCGAAAGTTTGGCAGGTCTCGCAAAGATGTGGCGGCGCGACCATACAAGTGGTCAAAGCTAGGGAAGGACTCGACGTTGACCGCTTTGAAGAAGAGTCGTTGTCCAGGGGAAGTGATGATAATCGTGCTATCCACCTTCATCCTAATCCAATAATCGAGCTCGGGATTGAAGTAGTGCACCGGCAGGGGAAGCTCCTCGTCAGGACGAGCAAGCTCCAGCTCGACAAGGACCGCTTTTGTGAGCTTGAAATATGGAAAACTAAAGTCTTGAAAGTTGACGGATGTGGGCTCAATGCCATCCTAGTTGATAGGCACCATGATCAAACAGAGTGTCGTTGACTGAAAACGAGACGACTTACTTGAAGAAAACTAAAGGCAATGACATATTCCATTGCGCGCTTGTGATGCTGAGCTTGTTCTGCATCCTTTTGACGCTTCAGCTCGGCGCGCTGATGTGTGGCCGCAACGTGGTCGGTCAGGAATGGCCTCAGGTGGGACACGTAGCGAGGGTTTCCTGAGGAATTGGATGCAGGGATTTGAGATCGGGAAGCTGAGACCTCGGTTTGAGATGGAAGCGGAGTAGGTACCGGAGGCGTAGGAGTAGGCAGTGGTGAAGCCATAGGAGGGGAGCTTGAAGGCACAGGGCGCGGGAGTGTAGGAGTAGGCAATGGTGAAGGCATAGGAGGGGAGCTTGAAGGCGAAGGGGCATGATGGCTTGAGCTCGAGAGAAGCGAAGGATCGATCTGAGAGAACGAAAAAGAGGGCCTGATAGCGTGCGTGGACAACTGCGCTGCATCAGTGACGGATAACGCTGTGTTGTTTTCGGTGGGGACTGCGAATGGAACTGGCGATTGCTGGGATGGTGGACCAGAAAGTGCTTGGGGAGGGAATGGAGCGGCAATAGGGTCACTTAAAGACGTCTCAGCAGTAATAAAGTGTCCATCACAGACGCATCCCCCAGCTGATCGACAGTGCTTGCGGCACATGCGACGTCGACATAGATGGGCCACGCGTGTGACCTGACAAGTGCGATGGGCGCAAGTGCCCGTCTTTGCTTCTGCAGAAATTCTTGCGTCTGCTTGAGGTCCATTCAAGGCGGCTAGCAAAAACAGTCAACGACAATGGATTCATAACGGCTGGACGGTACTCACCGGCTTGTGTCACAGTTGGAGACGTTTTCGGACTGTTGCCAAGGCCATCACCCCACCGATACCAGTTGTGGGTACGACACTATGGGATGCAAGGGAGTTATGACATGGATGGTGAACAAGCACGAAAGCATACCACATAATATGGCCGCCCGGCGTTAGACGGATTGGATTCGCGCACGAAACGCAGGGGGATGTCTTCGCCACCAACACAACGTCGCGTTTGGGGGTATGGCGGAGGTATGAAGGGCATCAGGATCTTGAAGGCAAAAACGAGTGGAGGGAAGGCGTTCCCGCATGTATTAGCATGGCAAGGATCGACTAGTGGAGAGCGACATTAGTAGGTAAATAGGCTAGAGCGCCGAACTTACCTGTGAGCACAAGGGGAAAGACATACATCCTGGAGCGTGTTGGACAGATGAGAGATTGAGGTGATGGCGCGGCGGTGTTGTCGAATGGCGGGCTGCCAAGAGCGGCTCCCTCACAAGGACCAAGGTGGCGGGGTAGTCAGGGGTAGCAACGAGGTGGCGGGCGGGGGGTGGGAGGGCAGCAATTAAGCTGAGAGGGAGGAGGGAGTACCGGCAGCAACGGTGCTGTGATGAAGAGGGTATGGAAGGGCAATGAGTAAAGAGAGGGATTGCTCACCCCTTATATATCTTGAGAGATTGTGACATGCATCATCGACGATTGATGACGCCAGCACCGTGTGATGACTTTCCTTATATATCGAAAGTGCTGCAGGAACCCGAGCAGATGTGCTAAAAAAGGCACGTCGTGATGAACCTGATATGGAAGGTGAAGTCAATTCAATGACATCAGTGACGACTTGAAGTAGGACCTTCCTAAACGGGAAGGAGGGTGATTGCCACTTATGGGATATCGGAAGCGGCCCAACGCACCCCATATCATCATTATCATGTCTGTTCACTCGCGCCGCAGCATCGTTGCGGGCACGCCAAGTGCATATATTGCTCAAAAGAGGTATAGTTATCGTTTAATCAGCTATGGCGGGCGTGGCGGGCATGGCTGATATGATTTACAGCACCCTAATGACCGGTCATTGATATGTTTGATGCAGTTTTATCACCGTGCTAATTCGTTTTTCGTTACTAGGTATCACACAGCATCAGTATGTGCCATGGAGGAGTGTCTCTGCTCCCCCATGGACAAGCGAGAGGTCAGCGACGCAGAGAGCGGGAAAAGTCGTACCATCGATTTCAATCAGCCTGCGTCGCCACCACCTTCTACTACCACAAGTTCATCGGATCAGCACACACCGTCGTCTCCGCGTGCCAGGCCATGCAACTGCGAGTCGGGCGGGTTGCTCAGCATCGGTGATTTCCCTCACAGACTCTGAGAGCGAGGCACCTGCGCCATCGATTTCAATTGGGCTACATCACCGCCGCGTGCAAGGCCGTGCAACTGCAAGTCGGGCGGGTCGCGAACCATCGGTAATTTCCCTCACGGACTCGGAAAGCGAGGGATCTGCCCCACTGGTCTCAATCGGGTTACATCACGGCGGTGCAACTGCAAGTCGGGCGGGTCGCGAACCATCGGTAATTTCCCTCACGGACTCGGAAAGCGAGGGATCTGCCCCACTGGTCTCAATCGGGCTACATCACCGTCGTGCGCCAGGCCATGCAACTACGAGTTGGGCAGGTCGCTCACCATCAGTGATTTCCCTCACGGACTCGGAGAGCGAGGCATCTGCGCCATCAACTTCAATCAACCTACATTGTCGCCCCCTGCGTTCGCCATCGGTGATCTCCTTTGCAGCTTCTGATGCAGATGGTCGCATCCCCTCGCCACCTCCTCAACCGATGATCAAGTGGGGAACCCAGGGATGTGTTCGTTCACATGGAAACTCGCACGACAATCCGATCAACGTTGAAGATGTTCGCGTTTGGCCTGGGGATTTTCATATTTGCGATATCGCGCAGTTTATGCGGCTTACCCGCCTTCCTGGCCGTCAACAGACACTTCGCAAGTTCTTCGAAGAATACTTTGGCATTCCATACTCCCCACAGACGTTTAGGCGAACCCGGCGTACATGGGAGCGCCGAGAGAACCAGATACTCCACAGGGAGTTTATCGATTACAATCGGTCAGAGAGGGGACTGTGGTCAGCGTTCCTGACAAAGGTAAATCATACGCTCTAGCATACTACTACCACACTTTGCACTTAGAACTCATCGTTACTGTGTGAACATATCATACTTGTCGATTTGTAGCATACGTATTATTTAGAAGCAGATCACAAACTGTACACAACGTTGCGGGGAGACTATGTATCCCTTTGACTCTGTAGACATCTTCGACGGTATATTCGGATTGATCGCGATTTATTGCGAGGCAGTGGAGAGCGGCGAGGGCTGACGAGGCGTGGGGTTGCCGATAGATGTGGTAAGAGAAGCCGTAACGGTCGCCTGTAGATGTGCTGCACCTGGGGGCGATGTGGACGACATCTTGATGGTTTGAGGGTATGGCAAGGGCCAACTGTTGACCCATGATTGCATACGACGAGGGCGAATGTCAGAGGGAAGTGGACCATAACTTTGCAGCGAGTGTGCCAACATCGCTTGCATTCCTGATGGAGTATGCGGAGGGTCGAATGCTAGCGAAGGTGTCAACTTCACCAAAAAAAAGTGAAGACAAACGACTCACACTGAAGTGCGAAGAGCGCAAACGGAGTGTCAAGCATGGTACATTTGCTCAACATGCTGCATACCATCGTCAGTGCAGTGAGAAGATGAGGGATATAGGGGCAGGTCAACCGTGAGCGGTTGAGTGAGCAAGTGAGGGCCTGCACGCCAAGGTAGGGAAGGTAAGGGCATGCGCACACACCGAGGGGTGCTGGTGAGGCCTTGAGGTAGGGCAGGATGAATGAGAGTGAGGGGACAGACGTGCGGAAACCGTCGTTCAGATACACAGAAGATCGAAGGAGGATGGACGCATCAGATCGCAAGGTATGAGTGGCTGGCAATGGCTGGCATACCGTGAGGGACAAGATTAGCTAATGAGGGCACGTGAGGCTACATGCTCGGAGTTCGGAGGATGCTCGGAGTCGGACATGTTCGGAAACGCCATTTCGTGGACTTTTTGGAGAATTTGACCGCGCCCGCCCAGTCGTCCTGTTCCATGGGGCGAGCAGTCGCTGACCAGTGGAGAGCAACCAGATGCAAAGATTCAAGTCATATGATCCCGTCGCAATTCTTGTCCCATCCACTGCATCCACCCAGTGGTCGTGTCCTTTGAACGATCTCACCTTTTCGTGACTCTCCGCATTCCACACCGTCACCAAGCCCTTTTTCGTCTCACTCACGACCCACTTTCCATCCTGTGACACTGGTATTGCAAACAGTACTCTCTGCATCCATTGGCGTCTCCATCCTCCACTCACCAACGTCGAATATTTCCTTCCTGACCACCGCTCATGAAGTGCTTCCCATCAACGAGGAAAGCGGCTGACGTTATATTGCATCGACCACCGGTTTCGATCGGTTTCGCATGGTGCTGGTGAACTACTTGACTCTTGGGTCCCCGTCAAACTTCTTGCCAAGATACTCGTCACTCCTTGACCAGCACTTTACACTCGAAGACATAGCGCTCAGGTATCAACGTTGGAAATGAGAATGTGCGGTCGTTCGCTCACGGTACGCCATTGTTGCCTGGCACACACGTGCCTCCTTATCGATATACATCAGTTCAGACATCTATAGTCTTCTTTGGGCGCTTCATCTAACCCCACTCATACCGTCGTCATTGTGGTCGTGGCCTGAGAGTTGCCCATGGGGGAATCACCTTCGAAACTGTTGGGAATGGGAAGAAGCGACTGAACGAGCTGCCCAACAGTCATACAACCTAACCTTGGCGACAAGGGTTCTTTTGTCACTTCCTACTTCGCTCCTGTTACCCTATACCTGTCGTAAAGTGCGCAACAACATACTTCGATTCTTGTTTTACAAAGCGTGCTTCAGCCCCATTCACGGATTTTATCCACCACAGGAAATCGTTCTCGAGGTTGTAGGAAACACGCAGCAGTTGGCACGCTCGAGGATGACGGCAAGGCGTATTTCTGTAGCGTCGATCGTGCCTCCCGATACATATCATATCGACGCTTGTTCCCCAAAAGCGGCTTCAGGCAGACGACTCCAGCACCATCCCCACACGCTAGGTGGCCGCGAGCAATATAGCTCACCGAACATAACCAGCGAGTTCAGCAGTTCGCACTGCCAGGGCGCGCCCAATCTTGATCACATGATAAGGGAACTTCTTGACTTTGAACGCAGACGAAACACAATGTTTAGATGAACTGTTTCTGCTCGACACCAGGGATAGTAATTCAGTATGGATGTACGTGCTGCCTCGGAAATGCAAGTGAAAGTGGGCAAAATGGTGTCATCGAGAACGAGATGGAGCGGGGGGGACCGGTATCCGAACTACCGTCGCCAAGAGGTCTCCAGCCGGTATCGCAATCGCACCTTGTTTTCAACAGGAAGCTAAGGACATCCGGGGAAGCACCCCTAAACGTCACTCCTGAACAGCGTACCCTCCCTTTTCCTGCAGTCGCGAGCATAAAGACCCGCAAGAGACCGTGAGGCGGTTCTGGTGAACGTTGATAGCGACATCCTTGGATGAAAACTCGAAAGTGGCTGTCACCGTGTCGGCATATTTCAATCATCATCGATCATCCTTGTCTCTCCGAACGACCGACTCCGCGTCGCTAGATGGTCCCATCGTGACCATGCACCCTCATTCAAACAAAACAAACCCTCGGCGCCTACTACTCCTACTAGCCGACCGCATGTGGCAGCTCACCTCAGATGCGAGTGTGCCGAACCGCCGCTCGTTTGAATGGGAGCGATACTCGACAGCGAATTCACCCGTTGATCCACGTCTTGGGGTCTACAACAGCGCATCACCAATGAGCCGGCTCTGTAGGCAAATTTTCCCTCTGATCACATCCCGAACCTCACCCGGAGCCATCCGCGACAGCTTCCGACTGTCTTCATTTTTATTCCGTAGCAAAGTTGCGAGAGGAAATGTCGTCTGGTCATAGTACATGCCCTTATCCTAGACATCCGCAGATCTGGAGTCCATGCTGTGCCCCGACAAGAGGTCTTTCGCGGAGATCGTGACCGGAGGACAGTTTATACCCCGTGGCTCACACAGTCGAGACTGTCCCTCCCCCGGAGTTGGCATCACCGCAAAGATTATCGGGCACGTCCGTATCGTGATACGAGTCTCTCGTTAGCATCCAAGTTATTCCGAGCATCTCTATCGATCCTTCGATCCCACAAGACTAGTAGTGACAGACATGTGGGCTCGAGGAGGCGGGCAAAAATGCTAGTCTTGTCCTCTAGAATATTCAAAACATAATCCTCCTTGCCATTGTTCACGATCACTCCACGCGCCGACGTGTTCAGTTGCGACGATATGGACGGCGACAGCGGCATCGGCCCTTCGGCTGCTTACTGTCCTTGCGGGAGTACTTGATGAACCGTCAAGATGGTGTGTTTTGGTGACGATAAGGCCACGGGGCATTGAAAGAAGAACGCGTCTACGATGGAGAAACCAGAAGAGGTGCAACAATAAACCCAAGCAACTTACATGGGAATTTCGGGCATACTAGACGTTATCGTTCCTGCTTTATGCAGTTTGTACCAGAGGAGAGATTGATAGTCGTGTAACATGAATGATTGCAAAAAGGAGGTTGAATAGATCCTAGCTCGCCTGAGACTTGAGTTCCAAGCAGCAGATAATTAACGAATATATACAAGGCCCAACCCCTCCACCCGATCTATCTACTGCAAGTATTGCTAGTAAATCTCGCAGTCCCCTTCTGAACGGAACCAACTCGCATATCACGATAGGCATCTTCGTGCTACCCAAGATGTACATAATTGGGACGCACCCTTATTTGTACTAATGTACCAAGCCCCGGGACAACAGTACTTGACATGTTCAGATCCTTGTGAATCGTGATCATCCTGGCTACTGCCCGCCCCCCGAGTTACAACAAAGACTGCCATGATACATGGGTTACCATGTTACGGAAAACAATGTAAAATGCGAGAACATACAACGGTCAAGTCCGAGATGGCAAGAGTAAGAGCTCCGGAAACAACGACAGACGAACTCTTTAACAGTACAGCAGCTACAAGATATCTAGCGTCCGTATCTTCTGCACGAGATAGCGCGGTGTGACGGTCTCGAGTAGCTGCACGACGATAGGGCGATCAGATGCAACACGTTTGTATTCGTTGTGGGACAGAGGAGCGAGTAGTAGTGCGCCGAAAGGCTGTCTGAGACGCGCAAAAAGCCGTAGCGCTCTCGTAAGCTTGTCGTAAGAAGAGGAAATAGAAGAGGGAGAGAGCGCATTGGAATCGCCATCCCCAGCATCCCAGCTGACTGGGGAGAACAGTTCAGAATCATGATCCACGATTACATCCTCAGAAGGATGGGCAGGACCAAGAAGGCACTGGAGCCATGGATGCACGAGCACTAGGTTTTTCAGGCTGGACAAGTCCTCCGTTGTCTTGATCTCGACGATCCCGAGTGCGGATGTCATGGCGCGATAAACATGCTGAGAATCACTGCTGGTGACCAACGGGCCTTTCAGCGGAAACACGATGCAGGATAAGCTCAAGCGGCGGCTGACAAGACGCGGAGATGCGAGAACGACGACTCGATCATATAGCGTCACGGCCGAGTCGAGATATCCCGGAGATGTCTGTAGTTCCGCGAGCAAAGCGTCCGTCTCGTCACCTTCAATTAACGATGGGATATGCAGTGACGCTGGCTCGCGATATACACCAATCTCGGCAGGAAGACAGCTGTTATAGTCGGATGCCTCCCCTGTCCAGGCCAGAATGGTGACATCACCTGACCGAGTTAGGACCTCTTGTAACAGGCGGCCCAGAGCGCGTTGTTGGCCCTCGCCATAATTGACTTGGATAGACACATCAAAGATACCGAAGAGCGAGTAGGCTATATCCTCCTGTTTCGTGGCGATCCGCGTCGCAGCAAGACAGAGTTTCTGCCGCACATTCTCTGATCCAGGTCGGAGAGAGAGTAGAACTTGTGGATCAACACCGTTTGCGGCCGCCATCTCGTCCATGATTGTAGACGAATCCTTGTGATTATACACACTTTCGTGGGGAAGATAAGGCTTCCAATCTTCGGTGTAGAAACGGATAACCCGGGATGCAAAGAATTCTTGCAACGTCCACGCACGGGTGTTCCAAAAACACTTTACGAGGGCACGCAGGTCCGAGTCAGATCGTACACCCTTTAGGTGAACGATTGTGAGGGCGGATCGGTGGTACCATTGGAACATCGACGTCAGAGATTCCTGAAGCACCGAGCCGTCCGTCTTGTTGACACAACACGTATCGGACCATGCCCAACGCAACCCAGCTTTCCGCGCTGTCATACAGAACATCACCAACTTCGACACTGTGGGTGATGCTGCCAGTTTGTGTACCGAATCATGAAGGACATCGTGGAACAGCGGTTCGGCTCCTTCCCAGGTATGGGAGAACGTAGCATATCGGAAGTATTGCCGAACGATCTGCGTGATGCGAGACTCATCGAGTACTGTCGTCATGGATGCAACGAGCTCCTTAAACTTTGGATCAGCTTCGAATTCGCCTAAACGCTCATCCCGATCACAGAGACGACCCGTCTCCGTGTGAATGAGGACGAGGGGAGCGTCCCGCTGAATCCGCTTGACAGAGCTACGAATGGCCGCCATCGTCTGGGATGGGCTCATATAGTGGTTACGCAGTTCTGCAACAGGCAGAATCCTCAGATGATGCTTTCATGCGAGTGAGAAGATATTCACCCCGAGTAACAGGATCCGCAGATTTTTCAACCTTCAAAAGCATATCGTCATAAGCACCGATTGCTTCATCGTAGCGGTGAGCGCCAAGTAATGCCGCATGCTTTCTTTCATATCCACGCGGAGACGACGGGTCGAATTCGATCGTCTGGGATCGCATTAACTTTCTGCTCTGCTATAAATTAGGGTGCACGTACCGCATCAGCATCCTCCAGCGAGTCTTTCCACGATCCAATCCCAACTCGCGATTTGCTTCGTTTAATCAACAGGTCTGTTGATAAAGGATCGAGAGTCAATGCTGTAGTGTGATGGACAACAGCATCTTTGTACGAGGCAGAGTCCATGGCAACGTCTCCACGCTGCTCTAATGCCCTTAGACAACGCGCTTTGAAGTCTAATATTCAATGTCAGAGGGCACCAAGGATCACGAACCAAGTAAGGAATCCTCACTAGGTACCCACTCGGTTTCATTCATAGACTTCGTTTCCCTCTCGGGGCTGTTCGTCGTCGGGTGGGAAGAATTTGTTTCATCGCAGTTACCCGTGCTCTCTCCTAGCTCGCTTCCCATGTGTCGGAAACACTCAATCGCCTCCAAAATGCGACCGTCCTGCTGGAGAACATTGCAGATTGCTCGGTAGATGAGGAACCTTGGAAGATTGAACTGATGCGTAAACGCTGTCAGCATCCGGCATCCGACTATCGCGTAAAGCCTACATTGGTGGCGGCACTCAATGTTTCGTTGGCTGAGTTATGAATCAGCACTGTCCTTGCCCACTTCATCAACAAGGTGTACGGGGCGGAGGGACCGAGTAGCAACGCAGTAGAGTACGCTGCGGCCGCTTCATCCTTTTTGCTGGTGTTCGGCGCCTCGTCTCCAATTATTTCCAGTCTTGATATGCATTGGCTTTTGAACTCTGATGGTAACAATTGAATACTTTATCTTGATGTGCGACGCCAAAACTCACTAGCAAGCCAGTCCATGATGAGCCTGTTGGTTCTGACTTCCTCCCTTACGGTGTTGATCATCTCAAGAAGAGAGTGCGCAGCATCAGTGATGCGGCCCTCGGCAAACAGGGCCTCACATTGATGCTTCTGCTCATGCGCATGCAGAATCTGGGCAAGGGTATCCACTTTGTGTTGGGAATTGGCATGCTGGATGAGGAGTTGCTGTTCGTGACGGGTATCTTTGCTGCCTGATGGACGGGGACGTCCATGAAACGCATGTCAGGGTGGCGATGGGTGCACTCACGAAGGGACTCGATGGTTTTATTGAGGTTATCCGCTGTATGGTGGGAGTCGGAGAGCTGGTTATGGAGTCGCTGAATGATTTCTTCGAGACACGCATTATGTCTTTCTGATGAACAAGGATGTCAACGACAGTTGAGTCAGGGTGGAAATAAACGTACTTGAGTTCCCCTCCTGTGCACGAAGCGACTCGATGGTTTCGTTCAGGCTACCCACTCGATGTTGGGAGTCGGAGAGCTGGTTACGGAGTCCCTGAATGATTTCTTCGAGACACGTATTATGTCTTTCTGATGAACAAGGATGTCAACGACAGTTGAGTCAGGGTGGAAATAAACGCACTTGAGTTCCCCTCCTGTGCACGAAGCGACTCGATGGTTTCGTTTAGGCTACCCACTCGATGTTGGGAGTCGGAGAGCTGGTTACGGAGTCGCTGGGCGGTTTCTTCGAGACGCGCAATGTTGTTGTCTAGTAATGAGCGTGGGTGTGAACGGTTCGCGAGTCAAGACGCCAATTAACGCACTTGAGTTCTCCTCCTGTGCACGAAGCGACTCGATGGTTTCGTTCAGGCTGCCCGCTCGGTGTTGGGAGTCGGAGAGCTGGTTACGGAGTCGCTGGACAGTTTCTTCGAGACGCGCAATGTTGCTGTCTAGTAATGAACGTGGATGTGAACGATTCGCGAATCAAAACGCTAATAAACGCACTTGAGCCCTCCTCCTCTGCACTAAGAGACTCGCTTGTCTCGTCGAGATCAGCCATTTCCACCTTCATGCTATGAATTTCCTGCTCAGCAAAAATCTACAGTAGTCAATAACGCAGGCTCTCAGGCGGCGAGACGCAAGTGCACTTACATCGTCAGAGTGGTGTGAAGGAAGGACGTCACAGAGACTGCGAAGAGTGATTGTCTTGCCCCCACCGATCACAAGGTCGTAGTTCGCTGAGATTGCCATTGATTCGACGCGAGCTGTATGTTTGATGACAGACCCGATTTTCTTGCGCGTCGTAGTGTCCCAGAACGAGACCGATGACTTTGCGGAAGCTGCGATGAATGTGCCGTTGCTTGCCAAGGCGACACACCCGGGTTCCTTGTTGCTGTGAATGGGCCATCGAGAAAGCGTCGTCCCGCCGGTTGACACGTCTAGACAGTTGATGTTTCCATCGTGAGATAAGACAAAGAGTTGCTTGCCATCGTTGGTCCAAGCGAGGAATTTGTCCGACAACAAGGAGACTTTAATTGGAGCGTCGACGAGGAGGTGGCCGTCCTGACTTTGGTAGATCCGAATGGCGTTGCGGAACCACGTGCTAGTGGCAATGAGGTGCCCATCGGGTGAGAATTTGACCGTAAGAACGGTGCTGTCGTGTTTCCAAGGGCCGAGCAGTCGCTCGCCAGTCGACAGCGACCAGACACAGACAGCCCAGTAACTCGATCCGGTCGCGATTCTCGTCCCGTCGGGTGAGACGTCCACCGCATGCACAGCCCCGCTCTGTCCCTCGAATGCGGTCACTTTCTCGTGGCTCTCCGCATTCCACACTATTACCTCGCCCCTGTGCGTTCCACTCACAACCCACTTTCCATCTCGTGACACCGCGATGCTGTAAACAGTACTCCCCGCATCCATTGGCGTCCCCACCTCCATGCCGCCATCTACTCCCCAGCATCGAATCTTTCCTTTTTCATCACCCGTCACGATGTAGTTCCCATCAGCGAGGAAAGCAATCGCCGATATGGTGTCCCGACCATCGATTTTGATCGGTTTTGCTTTCTGTTGGTTAACGGTACTCGAGGAGGAACCGCTTTCACTCGACTCTTGGACCCCTGTCAGTATCGCAGTCTTGAAGGTCGCGCCCAAGTGCTCACCAGTTCTTGATCGCCTGCTTTTCCTCGAAAACATGGTTGGCCAAGTGAGGGATGGAGAAAAAGATGTGCGGTCAGAGTGCGGGCGAAAATTATCTTGTTAATGACATGGTTGAACAGTAAAGCCCTCCAGGCACCCCCGACTAAGCGTCTGATCAGCTCAAACAAATCTCTAGAGAACCCGGAGAACTCCGAAGACCTTAACAAACCTCAAGACTTTTACGGGAAGCAGAACCTCGTCATTCCCATAAATTAATGGTCTGAAAACCTGTCCCCTACGGGTCCAGGAATACAGTTCTTTGTTTATTTCATAACGTCGTGGGTCGTGGGTGGGATGGCAAGTAGCTTGGTGATCGGCGTGTGTTCGAATGTGGAGAGCCGCAAAAAGGTCGTTCAAAGGACGAGCCGTTCTGGGAAGGCGCTTACTAGTGTCGGGATTTTCCGCGCCACAGATCAAAGTCAGCCTATCTGCTTCCGCTTCCTATGTTCACCCGAATTTCCATGTAACAGCCTCACCGCCACCCCCGCGCGGTGGTGCAACTCTGTTTCGAATTTGGATCTACGACAGCCTGAATGCCCGGGCCTGAGCGGCCGCCTCTTCGGCGACCGTGATGTCCAAATCAAGGTCAACTCGTTCTTCGACCAACCTCTCGCTCCGACCAGCGATGGGGCAAGAGACTTTTTATCTTATCTGGCGACGGTACCGTGCCATCGACTATCTCGATGTGTCAGCCAGTGGGACGACGCTTTTTTGAATCGCACGATGGCCCATTCACAGCAACATTGAACTTAGGTGATCACCCTGGCAAACAACGGCACATTCAAATCACGGCTTCCGCAGAGTCGTCTGTTACAAGAGATCTTGACTCGATCAGGTGATGCCACCATTATAGCCTGGACAGGGAAGGGCACCCGACTACTAAACAACTGTCTTCTTCCCATCAACCTCGAGAACGATTTGTGACGAAATCGGTTTGTGGGGCTGAAACACACTTTGTAAGACAAGAATCAAAGTATTCGTATAATAGGTATAGGGAAACACGAACAAAGTAGGAGCAAGAAAAAAGCCTCTGTCGCCACTATGTGCTGTGTGATTGTTGGGTAGATGGTTTAGCTGCTTTCCGTTCCCAACGGCTTCCAGTGTGATTTTCCTCATTGACAACTCTCGGGTTACCACCATGATGATGACGACACGAGTAGGATGAGAACAAGCGCCCGGAGATGATTATAGGTGTGTGAATTGATGTATATTGTTGAGGCACGTGTATGTCAGGCGACAATGGCGCACCGTGAGTGGACGACCACGCATCCTTTTCTCTCCATCGCTCTGTTACTTGGCAAGGGATGTTCTTGCCGAGAAAAAGCAGGCGATCAAGGAAAGGTGAGCACTTCGGCGTGACCCTCAAGAGTTCGATACTGACCAGGATGCAAGAGTCGAATGAAAACAGTTCCTCCTCCAGCACCGTTCACCTACAGCAAGCAAAACCGATCGAAATCGCTAGTCGAGGCAACATAGTCTCAGTCGCCTTCATCGTTGATGGGAAGCACGTCGTGAGCGGTGATAAGAAAGGAAGGATTCGACAGTGGCGAGTAGAAGGTGGCGGGGAAGTGGGGACGCCAATGGATGCGGGGAGTACTGTTTGGAACATTGCAGTGTCACGAGATGGAAAGTGGGTTGCGGGTGGGACGGACATCGGCTTGGTGACGGTGTGGAACGCGGAGAGCCACGAAAAGGTGACCGCATTCAAAGCACACGACTATGCCGTGTATGCCGTGGATTTCTCCCCGGATGGAACGAGAATCGCAACCGGATCGGATGACTGGGCCGTCTGCGTTTGGTCGCTCTCGACTGGAGAACGACTACTCGGCCCCCTGGTACACAATCAATCTGTTTCCGCGGTCAAATTCTCGCCCGACGGACGCCTCGTCGCCACTGCCACGCGGTGGCGCAACTCTAACTTACTGAGCGAGCAGGTTCGGATCTACGACAGTCAGACTGGCCACCTCTTCGGTGACGTCCCAATCGAAGTCCCCTTCTCCCATAACCAGACCCTGGCATGGACCAGCGACAGCAAGCAACTCTTTGCACTATCTGGCGACGGGGAGATCAACTGTCTCGACGTGTCCACCGAGATGACGCGTTCTCGATGGCGCATTAGCAACAATGATGAACCCAGGTGCATCGCTCTGGCAAGCAACGGCACATTCATCGCAGCTTCTGCAGACTCACGGGTCTTGTTCTGGGATATTAGGACCCACGAGCAAATCGGGTCTACCATCCAGCATACAACTCGCGTCGACTCATTAGCTATCTCAGCAAACTATGACCTTGTGATCGGTGGGGGCACGACAATCTCGCTTTGCAGTCTCCGTGCCAGTGACACCCTTCCCTCATCATACTCTGACAATGTACGTGCATTTGCTCAAAATATCGCTGTGTGAGACCCCGCGTCGTTGACTGCTATATCTCATCACACAGCGGGCCAGTCAAATCATGGAGATGGAAAAGACCGATCTCGAAGAGACCATCAAGTCCCTTCGTGCACATGAAGAGAACTCCAGTGCGTTTATCAGTACCTTAACTCGCGTGTTGTTGACGTCCACGTCCATTAGACAACAAAATTGCGCGTCTCGAAGAAACCGTCCAGCGACTCCGTAATCAGCTGTCCGACTCACAACACGCCGCCGATCAGCAGAAAGATATCCTGAATGAAACCATCGAGTCCCTTCGTGCACAGGACATGAACTCGAGTGCGTCTATCGTTACCCTGACTCGTGTTTCATTGACATCTTCGTTCATCAGAAATAAACAATGCACATCTCGAAGAAACGGTGCAGCAACTCCGTGATCAACTCTCCAACTCCCAGGACAGAGCAGATAACCTCAACAAAACCATTGAGTCGCTTCGTACAAAGGAAATAAACTCGAGTGCGTACATCGCCACAGCGACTCGCGCTTCGTTGATCTCCTCGTCCACTAGGCACCAAAATCGCCCATCTCGAACAGCAACTCCAGCACAAAGTGGATACCCTTGCCCAGATTCTGCATGCGCATGAGCAGAAGTATCAATGTGAGGCCCAGTTTGCCGAGGGCCGCATCATGGATGTTGCGCACTCTCTTCTTGAGATGATCAACACTGTAAGTGAGGAAGTCAGAGCCAACAGGCTCTTAATGGACTGGCTTGCTAGTGAGTTTTGACGTCGCACACCAAGATAAAGTATTAAATTTCTACTATCAGGGTTCAAAAACCAATGCATATCAAAACTGGAAATAATTGGAGACGAGGTACCGAATACAGAGAAACAGGACGAAGTGGTTTCCGCCTACTCTACTGCGTTGTTACTCGGTCCCTCGACCCCGAACACCTTGCTAATGAAGTGGGCAAGGACAGTACTGATTCGTAGCTCAGCCAACGAAGCATTGATTGCTGCCACCAAGGTAGGCTTTACATGATAGTCAGACGGTAGACGTTGACAGTCTTTGCAAATCAGTTCAATCTTCCAAGATTTCTCATTTACCGGGCAATCTGTGATGTTCTCGAAGAGGATGGTCGCGTTTCGGAGGCGATCGAGTGTTTCCGACAGATGGAGAGTGGGTTAGTAGACGGTACGGGTAACTGCGATGGGCAAGCTCAGTCCGAACTAGGCGAGGGGTTCCAACCGCGACGTGGCGATGGGACAAGTTCTTTCCGCATAACGATGAACATCCCCGAGAATGAAACGAAGTCTATGGATGAACTCGAGTGGATAGCTGGTGAGGATATACTACCCGGTTCATCGCCCTTGGTGCAGTCTGACATTGAACATCAGACTTCAAAGCGCGTTCTCTCAAGACATTAGAGCAATGTGGAGATGTCGCCATGGAGTCTGCTTCATATAAGGATGCTGTCACCCATTACACCACAGCATTATCCCTCGATCCTTTATCCACAGATCTTTTAATGAAGCGAAGCAAAGCGCGAGCTGGAATTGAATTGTGGCAAGATTCGCTAGAGGATGCGGATGCGGTACGTGTATCCTGATTCACGTTGGAACAAAAACCAATGCGATCCCAGGCGATCAAACTCGACCCGTCATCTCCACATGGCTATGAAAGAAAGCATGTAGCATTACTTGGGGCTCACCGGTACGACGAAGCAATCAATGCGCACAACGATATGCTTCTGAAGCTGGAGCAATCCCCGGATGCTGTTACTCAAGGTAAATATTTCCTGAATTGCACGAAAGTATCGTCTGAGGATTCTGCCCCTTGCAGAATTACGTAATCACTATGTGAGCCCATCGCAGACGATGGTGGCTATTCGCAGTTCTGTCAAGCGGACTCAGCGAGATGCTCCGCTCGTCCTCATCAACACGGAGACCGGTCGTCTCTGTGACAAGCAGGAGCGTTTGGGTGAATTCGAAGCTGATCCGAAATTCAAGGAGCTCGTCGCATCCATTACGAAAAGACGCGACAACTCTCGCATCACGCAGACCGTCCAGGAATACTTCCGATATGCCACGTTCTCCCATACCTGGGAAGGAGCAGAGCCACTGTTCCACGATGTCCTCCGTGAATCGTTACACAAACTGTCGGAATCACCCACGGTCTCGAAGTTGGTCATGTTCTGTATGACAGTGCGGGAAGCTGGGTTGCGCTGGGCATGGTCCGACACGTGTTGTATCAACAAAATGGATGGCTCAGTGCTTCAGGAATCCTTGACGTCGATGTTCCAATGGTACCACCAATCTGCGCTCACAATCGTTCACCTAAAGGGTGTGCGGTCCGACTCGGAGCTGCGTGCTCTCGTGAAGTGTTTTTGGAACACCCGGGCTTGGACGTTGCAAGAATTCTTTGCATCTCGCGTTATCCGTTTCTACACCGAAGATTGGAAGCCCTATTATCCTGAAGAGGGTGTGTACAACCACAAGGATTCATCCCTAATCATGGGCGAGATGGCGGCCGCAAATGGCGTCGACGTACAGGTTCTACTCTCTCTCCGACCCGGATCAGAGAATGTACGGCAGAAACTTTGTCTTGCCGCCACACGGATCGCTACGAAACTGGAGGATGTAGCCTACTCGCTCTTCGGTATATTTGACGTCTCCATTCCAGTCACGTATGGTGAGGGCCAACAACGCGCTCTGGGTCGCCTGTTGCAGGAGGTCTTGACTCGGTCGGGTGACGTCACCATTCTGGCCTGGACAGGGGAGGCATCCGACTACAACAGCTGTCTCCCCGCGGAAATTGGAGTATATCGCGAACCAGTATCATCCTATATTCCCTCGCTAATTGAAGATGAGAAGATGGACGCGCTGGTCACCGAATTACAGACATCCTCATATCTCGACTCGGCTGTGATGCTTTATGATCGACTCGTCCATCTCCAGTCGCCGCATCTGTTCAGCCGTCGCTTGAGCTTATCTTGCATCATGTTTCCGCTGAGAGGTCCATTGGCCTCGAGCGGTGATTCTCAGCATGCTTATCGCGCCATGACATCCGCACTCGGGAACATCGAGATCAAGACGACTGAGGACTTATCTAGCCTGAGGAGCCTGGTGCTCGTGCACCCATGGCTCCAGTGCCTCCTTGATCCCGTTCTTCCTCCGGAGAATGTAAATGTGGACGATGACGCTGAACCGCTCACCCCAGTTGATGGGAATGGCGGCGATGGCGATTCCGATGGGCTCGCTCCCTCTATATTACACACCGCATCCCCTTCATATGACAAGCATACCAGAGCGTTACGGCTTCTCGCGCGTCTCAGACAGCCTTTCGGCGCGCTACTGCTCGTTTCTCTATCCCACAACGAATACAAACGTGTTGCATCCGATCACCCTATCGTCGTGCAGCTACTCGAGAATGTTTCACCGCGCTATCTCGTACAGAAGATACGGACGCTAGATATCCTGTAGTTGCCGTGCTGTCTTGGAGGGTTCGTCTGTCTTTGTTTCCGGATCTCTTGCTCTTGCTATCTTGGACTTGACCATTACATACTCTCGCATTTCGCATTGCGTTGTGTAACATGTATCATCCCGTTCAATTGTGGTAACCCGTGTGTCAGGCAGTCTTTGTTCGAGCAACCCGGCGGCCAGGCAGTACCCCAGGGTGATCACTGCCGTCCGGAAGCTTGGCACGTCAGTACAGGCAAGCATGCGACTGAACTGGCACATTATCTCGGGAAGAATAAAGACCTCTAGATCTATCATGATATGCGAGTTGGTTCCCGTTCAGAAGGGGACCGCGAAGTCTAGTGCGGTCGATAGATCAGATGGAGGGGTTGGGCCTTGTATTACTTAATCCTTTGCTACTCAGACTTAGAGTCAGGTGAGCTAGGGTCTATTCATCATCCTTTTTGCAATCGTTCATGTTGAGTGACTATCAACCGCTCCTCTGGGTACAGCTTGCAAGGGACAGGTACGATAACGTTTGGTGCACACACCTGAAATGACCATGTAAATCGCACGGGTTTCTCGCTGGACCTTTCCTTGTTTCTCCACCATAAACGCGTTCTTTCCTCGATCCACCAGTCTTATCATTGCCAACATACACTGTCTTGACGGTTCATCGAGTATTCCCGCAACAAGAATGAGTAACCCTAGCCAATGCCGTTTTCAGCATCCATATCATTGGAATCGAACACACCGACACGTGGAGTACCACATTACGAAGGATGGATGATGTCCTGGTTGGGTTCAGTGCTGTTAGTCAATGATGATGACGGATAAACCATAGTCAAGCATAGTTGGCTGGGCTGTGCACGGGTGGTGTAGCTGGGCCGACGAATCTACTTGGATGCCTCATCTATCGTCCGTCTCCGAAGATAGAGACCAGGGTGTTAGGGCCAGAGGCGGAGTAGGGGGTGGGACGGTAACTGTGAAAGCTCTCAGAAAGGGACTGCCGCCACCCCAACCACTATCCTCCAGGGCTGTTTACGATGACTACCAGCTAAGCGTTGACCAGATAGGGAGTGAGACCGATACATCACCGCGAATGGGAGGGGGAGATCCGTTTACGGCCAGTCCACCAGATGGGAGAGGGAATGGTGGTGGGAGGAGGCTTCTGCACCAGGTAGAGATGATGTAGATATATCCATGATTACGAAGATCACGGCACCAGACCGGCCGCCCGGAATGACGCCTTTCGGTATTGTCACGCGAGGACTTCTTTGCTACATCTATGTAGCGGAACCACGAATGCACAGGGTCTATTCGCACTGACCACTGCATGCCTCTCGTATCCGCAGAGTTACCCCACGGTTGAGACTTCCTGCAGTCCGACTGTGTGTCAACGACAATTCGATCAATCTTTTACTCAGCTGTCCTCGAGGTTTATTGTGTCCGTCAGATCAACTGAGTGTCAAGAAACTCTGTTATCCTGATCCATCCATGGTCAGTGTCATCACATGGAGGGCTGCAGGAAACAATTTTACTTGTACCTTCAATTGCATCACTTCATGTATTCGTGGGCCAAACCGAGCATTAATAAGGATTCCGGTATATGTACTCTTTGTCTACGACTTCATCTTTGTCGCCGGGAGGCTGCGATGAATGTTCGGTTGGTGGGGTTCTGGTATCGCTAGGTCGATTCTGTTTGATAGGATGACTGACCGTGGTGGCCACGTCTGCAAATCGTATAGTATCATGTGACCACTGGGGATGCATCGTTAGGACGCATTGAGCGGGTCCTGTCAGTGCGAGCTAGTATACTAGCCGGTTATGTTCAACGGGCTATATTGCTCGCGGCCGCCTACTACCGTGGGATGTAGGCTGGAGACGTCGGGCTCAGAGTGCTGGGATGAAGAGAGATCCAGTCGTCGGCCTGAAGCCACTTTTGGGAAACAAGCGTGGATATGATAGGCATCGGGTGACACGGGTGACACTACAGAAACACGCCTCGTGTTCAACCTTGAGGGCCCCAACTGCATCTGCACTCATGACCAGTAACGTTATTACCTCACGATCGTTTGAACAATTCCTTCGTAACTAGCAAGCCCTCTCATTGGCTGATGAGCACTTAACCGACCCTAAAAAGTGTCTTACAGCACGTACAGTCATCCACCATCAAATGCGTCACCACCAGCAAGTGCATCAACTGGCTTTTCCATTGGAATTCTCAACTTCCTTGGGCACAACAACTTCAGAATAAGTACTTCTTACGCCTGAGCATGTACTGTCACACAGAAATTCCTTTGCATCATGCAGACAGGATAGTTATTATCAATAAACTTGTACATAATTACTTCTTTTCCCTTGTGTTCACCATGCAAGTATTGAAACAGCCTCTCTATGATACTGGTACATGCTTTAGGGTCTAATGAGTGTGTCTCTCATATTTCTAATGTGGACTATATGTTCATAGTTTGCCATGACAATGCTGGTGAAGGGTCTCTTTGTGTGGCTATCTAACATATCTATTATCTAATCTTATGTTTATCGGATTTGATAAACCCATTATGGTAGACATAGAATGGAGAGCGAGTCAGTCACTCAGAGTGGACTGCAAGGGACAATGATACTTTTTTCATTCCATAGAAAATGGTTGGATGTGCCAAGTCTATCTCACAGAAGAAACAAGAGATCTCACAGGCCCAGGAAGATGCTTTGGCAAGGGTAATCCAACTATACACAGAGGAGAAGGCTAAGCCAAAGAATGACAGAAGAAGTCTACAAGGAATCTGCAATGATACATCCACGAGGCACAATACAAGAGTGTGCTGGTTGGAATGCAATGCACAATGGTGATGCAATCTATGTTTTGCAAGCAGCTCTCAGGTCAATTGGCAACACAGGAAGAAGAGCAAAAGAAGAAAAGGAAGAAGAGTCAGTTGAATGGTGATGGGCTACCAAGGTTACTCACCAGTGATGAATTTTACAACCAAGTTGTCCAACATGATAACGCATGTGAGGAGGAAGAAGCGGCATGAGAATCCCGCCGAAAACAATGTGAGGAGTGGGCAGCATTGATGGTCACTTGGCAGGAGGTGGAAAATGAGTGATGCAAGAGAAACAAGAGCTAAAAACAGGCATACAAAGAGGAATTGCGCTCATGGGAGGAGGAAAGAACAATGATGAGGTTGATGAGGGAATGGCATCGGATGGTGCAAGCATGGTTGACTGATCATCGATTATCTATTGAACTTACTTAATGCGGAAGTGGTGATACCCACGATATACCCAATTTGGAGTGACTCACTTGCCTGTGGACACAAGATAATGCCTGATAATTTTCATACCCTGCTGCTGTATAACAACATTTTTGATTCTGACAAAAATTAATTATGACCCTCAGAGACATCATTCTATTCCAGTACACTACTCCAATCTAGCAAAAATTGTGTTATTGTATAGTGGGAGACTCAAGAAGGTTCCATGATGCATTTGGTGGTGGATGACTGTAGTTTCTCTGAAATGACAAATAGAAAAGCTAAGACCTCGCACAAAAAGCCCAAATTCATTCACTACTAAGTCACTGCTATGGCATCACTATCACCATTACCATCAGCAACTGGTCCTGAGCACCTGAGCAGCCATCCTCTAAAAATAATCCGCACCTGCCAACAATGATCCCCATGACAGATTCAGACATTCAAGACGTCCATGTGCTCATTGCCCAACAAAAAGCAGAATATAAAATATGCCAAAAGGTGCTTCTCAACATGAAGAAACTCACAGACCTCCCAGACCTGGTCATGGAGGACCCCACAACAGCCACTCTTTTCAAACCCCTCACTTACAAGATGTGAGACCATGATGAGAGGCATAGGCAGCTGGAAATTCCCCCTGGAAAAAGTTCGTTCTGATGCTCATCCTGATTGTGGTGTGTTGTATCTTGCCATGCCCATTGCTGTCTTGCAATTGGCTGATGCATCTGCATGCTATCCCATGTCTGTATCAGCTGAGACATGCATCACCATGAACATATTGTGTACGAATACTAGAAAATGTATGGTTGTATGAACACAACATAGCAAGAGAATATCACAGTGGCATAATCCTTGCCTAACCCCAAGATGTCCATGGGGCCCATCTGCATCTGCATCTGCATCTGAGACCAGCCATTATGCCATAATCAATGGAGTGTCCTTCCATTGCTTAGGACAGATGCAGCATCATGTTGAATGCCTTGGGGGATGGAAGTGAGACCTATATTGTTATCCTGCACCATATTCATTGTTTGCTGCACTCCATGCAATTTTCACTTATCTCAACTATCCCCTGCTCTGGCATACATAGGTGCTGCTTGCAGAGGTGTTGAGTGGAGGTGGTTGCACTATGACAGGTGTCATCCGGGGTAAGTTGGTGATTCTTTGACTGATGGATAGCAAATAATAGAAGAACCTGAGGTCTGAGTTTTAGGAGTTCAAGCTCAACTGAGATTCATGATGGAAACATCCTTGTGTCCCAGGTTTTTGCTTCCTGTGTTTCTGCATACATCTACGGCAATCTCAATACAAACGTCTCAGTTATGTCTTGAGGTAAACTGCATTCATGACTGCAATCTCACAGAAACGGCCTCCATCATGCCCTTTCTCAAGTCAGACATCTGAATTATTGATTCCTCCTTTTGCAGTGTCTTAGAGAGCAAAATCTTATCCAATTTTATGTGTATGACAAAATCTCGCGATTTGAGCTCAGTGCTACACTTCTGGTTCTCTGTAGGTAAAATAAATATGCCGAATCATAATTGGAGTCCCAGCATATTTATTTTACCTATGTATATACCTTGCCTTCTGAACTCGATGCACGTATCAAGTATATCTCAAAGTACCATTATCTCAAGGGAGCTTCCCTACATGCGCGACTTGGTCTGTGCTGCAAACCTTTTCAGGACCTACGTAACACTTTGATAGAAACCAGCATGGTATTCACATTCCTCAGGTGCTTACTACAGTGTATGTGACAGAACTACTGGCCAACACTACTGTCAAGAAGGAAATGGGTGAGCATCACGACCGTGCACTGTGGAAGGCATGAAGTCAGGCACTCAACGATTGTCCTGTTCCCCCCATGCACAGCATTGAATCCATCAGTCCATGTGCTCAAAACATGACTTGTTCATTTGTCATACAGTTGGCAAGGTTGGCTTTAGTTGCCAACTTGCAGGATTGCAATGCAACTTACATACAGTACAAGGGTTCAACATTGCAACATCCAGGTAACATCCCAAACAGGTTGCCAAGTGGACATTGACCTGCAATCTGAGCTGGATTGTAGAACACAGGTAGAGAAGTGTTGGCTGGAAATGTTGATGAGTATGGTATTTCTTTTACTTTTTGTCTGACAGGGTAAAAGTCTGCTTGTAAGTGGACAGACTGATCAAGAAAGAAAGGTCTTCCTTGAGATTGAATATCAATGTTCCATTCAGATATTCCAGTATGTCATTGCATCATGGCTGGTCAGCCCGGTCCAGCACCTCATGGGTGGACACGATGTTGACAAGCAACTTTGCTAATCATATGAAAGAAAGGAGTTTGGTGAGCAATTCAGCCACTCAGGTAAAGCGGAAGTAATGCAGGCCCGACTGTAGGAGATGAGAAGAACACTTGTCAGCTTTGCTACGTGAGTGGTAAACATAGATTGTGAATTCTAGTCTGTGTTACTTGTCAAGTTGCATTCAAGTTTGTATGTAATGTTACGACCTGTAACAATGGTACACGTTCGTGTGTCGTCGACTTGGCCTCTCCTATAAGGAGTTAAGTCAAGACCTCGTTCCTACACTAGGTCGACTCCGAATGGAGTTTAGTGTGAACGGCCTAGCGAATGCTAGCAGTACTTGGACTGGCCAAGAGTTGGAAGAGTGGAGGATGAGGCAGCGGTGAGGCGAGGCACGAGGGAGGGGATCTCGAGGAACAGAAGTCCACACAAAATAGTGTAGATTAAGGTTAAGGAGAAAGAAGCATACAGGCGACGCCCTAATATATATACCGAGGACTCTAGGGCAGGTATCGGAGTCCGAAGGCTATATATGGAAAGCGACGTGT
Source organism: Boletus subgraveolens (assembly GCA_038092555.1). Classification (NCBI taxonomy): domain Eukaryota; kingdom Fungi; phylum Basidiomycota; class Agaricomycetes; order Boletales; family Boletaceae; genus Boletus; species Boletus subgraveolens. Next base: position 1,252 of record JBBPQP010000385.1, on the reverse strand, counting down.
CGCGTCGCGAGGCACATGAGATAAACAGACCGTGAAGTAAAGGAAATATGAATAGCCACGAGAGAGGCTATGAGGAGGGCAGTGTCTGAGCGAGTCATAAGTTATAAGTAACGAGTCAGAGAGGAAAGGGAACTGCCGAGGGCAGTGAAGAAGGGAAGAATCCGAAGGCAGGGAAAGGCGGTGTACCGGAGATGTCCGTCTGATGGTCTAAGCCTTAAATAGAGACTCGTCCAGTAAGTCGGCCCACGTGGAGGAAGGGATGTCGTAGTCCCTTAGGTCGGAGAAGAGGGAGGAGAAAAGGGACGCCCCAGGATGGTCGAGATGAGGAGGTGGGGAGACCGACGAAGGGATTGGAGTCGGTAGGCGAGGAGGAGGAGACGTAGAAGGAAATTGATAAGGGGTCTCCTCCAGAACTGTAACATGTAATATACATGCCACCTACCCTAACCCAGATAAATGCATAGATCATTCAGCAAGTGGGCATCCGCCAAGTAGTCTTGTGGCAGAAAAGTTCTAAACACTGAGTGTAATAATGCCGAGGGTTTGACGATAATCACCCCTCGTGAATTGGCAGATCTAGCAGTCTATCGGAATTCAATGGAGAACGATGAATTCATTCCATGCATCTAAGTATGTATACAGTGGGTTACTTGAAGTGTACTTGTCAGAACATATCAGCACTGACCCTGTTGGTGGGCTGGGGAGATGAGAATAAAGGAGCCCACCCCATAGTTTTAATGCAGAGAATTCATTTTAATAACAGTTCATAGTGTCGTGCACTGTGAACTACAACAAGAGGTCTGCATTACTTGTGCATTACTTGTGCACAACATGTGGGTCCCCTGTAATCTATATTTCACAGATCCTCCACTGCCTTCTTTGGACTCAGGGGTAAAACAGTTCGCATTTTTAGTTACATAAGCATGCTGGCACACTTCTGCTTACTCATGCCATAAAAAAAGAAGCATGCCATTACCTGGTAGGGGTAAGCAGTCCACATTTTTAGTTACATAAGCATCCCAGGCACAGAACAGAAGCAACAGCCACTACTCCAAATAGAAATCCATATTGGAAATCTCCTAAATCATATGTTTTGATGGTTCCCCCTTCATTCCAGCTGCTTCTCCTGCCTGTATACATGGTCTGAGACTAGGGACATACTGTATATACCATATTTGATTGTTCCCACTGCTTATTTGATGTTTTGAAAGGCCCTGTGAGTGATATACCAGGAAAGGAGGAGAAAAGAAAA
>JBBPQP010000384.1:0-27845 GCA_038092555.1 Boletus subgraveolens | reverse complement strand
GACGAAAAAAAACATCGGGGCTTGGCGAGCTGGATGTGTTGGGATCGCTGTGGTGTGGCGCGCGGGAGGGGGTGGGGCCGCTCTGGTAGGGGGAGACGGTGTGTCGGCAGGCGATGCACTGCGTACGGCGACAGTCGGCGGGTGGCGAGCCGGAGGTGGAGGAGCATGTGATAAAGCTGGGGGTGACACAGTCCTGGGCGGGGGTGGGGGCCGACGAGGAGGTACATGCACGGCGGGTGGAGGGGAGGGAGTAATGCGAGCTGGCGGCGGCGGGGCTCGCGATGGGATGGTGGGTGCGCGAGAAGGCAACGCTGGGGCCGCTCTGGTTGGTGGTGCGGATGCAGGAGGTGGGGGTGGTGCCGGGATCGATGGCCTCGGAGGGGTCGCCCTAGAAGGTGCGGACGGTGCACTTGAAGTAGATGAAGGGGCACCGCGGCCTGGCACCACTGGTGGTTTACCGAGTGTCGGGGGCTTGGCTGGAGAGATTTTGTGAGACGAGATGAGACGACCGGTGATAAGAGCAGATCAAACCTAGATTACCCTGTCCTGCAGGTTTCAACTTGGGTATTCCGCCTGCGAACAGACCCCCTAACTGAGGTGGGCCACCACCAGATGGAATAGCGGGTGCGGACATCGGCGCCCGTGAACCACCACCACCACCACCAGCGCCGGAGGGCTTGGTGTCGATCGCAGGTGCGCTGCGATCATTTGTTTCTGCCTTCTTCAACCTCTTTCCGGCCTGGATCTGTTTGAGGAGCTCGCTTGAAGCCATTTGAACAGAATGAGAGTGAGAGGGGAGGATAGCTGGCTGTCGGTCGATGCAGTGTCGCTGGTAAACAGTAATAAATACACAAGCGACTACTTTTACATTGATTCCAAATACCCCGGAACGCCTCCAGACGGTGCCCCAGATCCGCGTTCATGTTACTTCCTTTCTTCCAGAGCGAAATGCTATATTGATCTGCATCTAGACTCCAAAGTCGCCGTGACCGAGCTCGTGTTTCCGGTCAGAAGATTCTCAACGACGGCAGACTAGCGGCAGTCCTCGCTTGTCCTTTCGCAAGCAGCAACGTTAATGCTACTAGTGACTTGTCCGCAACCGTCTGAGTGCCAGCGATCTGGCTGTTTTGGAGAACTTCTGGCATCCAGAATTGATTGGAAGGAGATGGCAGACCAGGTTGTGTTCTATTCAATCATTGAAGCTGTTCATTGCAACTTCAATTGAAGAGAGCAGTAGATCACGCGGAAATCACGTGAATTTGAGCCAAACATGGAGCCAAACAAGCTTTCGGGGTCAAATGAGTACATGGATTGCCGAGTGATTATGTACTAGTAGCCTTTGTCCCCTACTTACACCATGGACAACATACCGCAGCTTGGTACAGCTGCGGACTTGGAGCTGCGTGCAGCTCGTATTGCAGATCCTGGCATTGGTAACCACCTTCTTCCTCTCTATCCCACATCCATTCAAGACCATCCTTGGTTAGACCTCAAGACTAAGCATACAGTGGCATGCGAGCTCAGGGAAATGATCGACACCGTGAGGGATTCAGATTCTGCACGCGTATTCCCCCAGATGATCCCCGTTCTCCTCGGAATCCTTCGCTCCGGCGAGGCCGCGTACCACAAGGACTCCCTTGAATATCAGTTTCGGCGCGTTCTTCTAGAGGTCCTCCATCGCATTCCATATAACGACTCGATTCGACCTCTGGCACTTCCTCTTCTTAGTGGCATGCTTCATATTCTCCGCAACGATAACGAAGAAAATGGTGTTACCTCTTGCAAGATCATCATCGACTTACTTCGCTCTTTCAGAGCTCTCACCGAGGACCTTGTCTCCGAATTTATGTCCATTCTTCAGGATGTTTTTCGAAACATAAGCGCTCTGGTACAGGAAACATTGACAGAGGACTCTGCCATTTTGGACGCCAACGTCGTCATGCCCAGCATTCGCAGCTTCAAGGTCTTGGCGGAGATGGGCATGGTTGTCGTCACATTTTCTCAAAGTCACCGATCGATGGTGGCCACCCTGATACAAACAACACTGGGTCTCAACTTTGAAGTTTTGGCTCTCGAGTCGCCTGCTCAGCGCAAAGCACGTGAAGATCACGAGGCTATGGGCTCGTATTGGGCCGGCATGGCTCCGACCATTAAGAACCCGCAAGCGTACGCCGATTTCATCACTGCACAAATCAAAGTCAGTATATACAGGATGGTTAAGCCCTCCTCTCATATTTATCGCAGATGGTCTCGTATGTGGCCTACATAATCCGGGGCTTTGCGGAACAATTCGATTCATTTGGCGAACGCCTCATTCTTTCCGCCCTCCGGCTCTTGCAGGACCTTCCTGCTAATGGTATCCAAGCCCGCAAGGTGCGCACAATTACTTTCAGCCTAGACGAAACTCTAATCAGTATCCTAGGACCTTATGGTCGTCTTGCGACATCTCATAGGCACTCCCCATCGTAAGGCTCTTCTGCCGCAGATCGACAAACTTTTTAATGAGAAGATTCTACTTGGCACCGGTGTTGGCAGCCAAGAGACCCTTCGGTAGGGCATGGATTTCGGTAGTCGGGTATGTCGCTAACACACATCCTATAGTCCGTCAGCGTATGCTGCCATTGCTGATCTCGTTCACCATGTACGCACTGAACTCTCGGCTGATCAACTCGCGCGGGTCTCCAAACTTTATTCCACCCTCATACACAATCCCTATCTCGGAAACACCCTCCATACACTTTTCGCAAAGATGATGTTCGGTCTCATCGAGAACATCACGACCAAAGATACACCTCAGGGTGCGGCTCGTATCCTTAGTGCCATGTTCGAGACTTGTGTGGACAGAGTAGATGCGATGACGAATGTACTCGATGATGCCTTGGAGCGCTTGGAGAGAGCAAAGGTTGGGGACGAGTTACTATCTCCAGCTCTGCAAATTGAGAGAGCACGTCCTGTGGCTGCCGCCGTTTATGCGGTTGAGAAGCCCGAGGAAGTGATACACGGTGGGTGACTGTGTTCCTCAAAGAAAACCAAGCTTATCATATTCCAGAGTGCCGATTGCTATTCCGCACGCTTTTGCATGGTTTTCGAGTGTGCCTTGTTGGCTTGAAGAAATGTGAAGGGCCGATTCCTGATGGAACGGTCATATTCCGTCTCTTCACCAGCTGCATCAAGTGCATGGCGTTGTTCGATGCGGAGCCCAGGGAAGCAACGGAAGTAATGGATTGGTTTAGCTCAGTGCTCCTTGAAGTGAATTTGCACGTCTTCCAAGAGGTATGGACACACAAGGTCGAACTGTTCTTTCAAGCTGCACAAAAGCGACCTTCTCTCCTCCACATCTGTCAGTTACTGTTCAGTCGAGAGCCCGTCTCCCCGACGCTGGTTGCCATTGTACTCCGGTTTCTGATTGATCGTCTGCCACTGCTCGGCGAATATGATGATCAGACGGCCGTAGTAACTATTCGACTTTTCAAAATGGCTTTCAGCGCCGTCACTCTATTCCCTGCCCCCAACGAGCCGATACTGGCATCTCATCTTGCGAAGCTAATCATGGATTGTTTCCCTCTGGCTGCGAAAGCCACCAAGCCAACCAATTATTTCCACTTGCTCAGAGGCCTCTTTCGCGCTATCGGTGGTGGTGGTGGGCGGTTTGAACTCTTGTATAAAGAGGTCCTGCCTCTGCTTCCTGAAATGCTAGAAAGTCTAAACCGCCAGCTGCTTGCGTCAGACGGATACAGCAGGGACATGATAGTGGAGCTTTGTCTCACTGTTCCGCTACGTCTTACTCATCTCCTTCCGCACCTTTCGTATCTTATGCATCCACTCGCACTGGCTTTGCGCGGACCACCGGAGCTCGTATCACAGGGCCTACGCACGCTCGAACTTTGCATTGACAATCTAACGCCGGATTTCCTCGACCCTACGCTCAGCACAGTTCTGCGTGAACTCACGGAGGCCCTTCACACCCATCTAAAGCCGCTCCCAGCTAATCATCATCATGCTCACACGACAATACGTATCCTCGGAAAACTGGGCGGGCGAAACCGGCGTTTGTTGAGCAAAGAACCATTGCTGGAGTATACGCCTTTTTCTGAACCTGCGAAGCTTGCTTTATCTTTCGGTGGAACAAGCGAGAAGGTGGAGTTGTACGCCATGTCGAGTCTCGCAGCCCGGACCATGATCAAGGCGGGACCCCCTCATCGAGCATATGCATACACATACCTCGAGGCATGCCTCACCTTCCTTGTACATGAGGTCCGTCCTTATCTTTCGTGCCTTTCGCTTATAAATTTATATCCCCAACAGAATACTCACAACGAAAACCAAGCCGCCGTCTTTGTTAAATGTCTCGAGGCCATTTTTGATGCCTTATATATCCCTGAGCTGAAGGAAGATGCACAAAAGTTCATCCGGGAGCTCTCAAAAGCGGTCTTTGCAATGGAGATGCGCAAGAACGCCACCAAGGAAATCGGCCTCAAAAGGTATCCTAGCTCGCTACTTGCATCTTATCTCGAAGCGTTGCCGCGAGTTCTGACACGCGAAAAGCAAGAAGAGGCCCGACAGGGGCAAGACTTGGTTGCCCTCGTCATCAACGATCTAGTCGTAATGGGCAGAGATCAAGCCGCTGCCCCTCATGACATCGCTCCAATGCTCCATCAAATCGCAAGTCGTTTCAGCGCCATTTGTTTGGATGATTCGTGGGCGCGCAAGAGTGCAGGATGCGGTGGCATCCGGATTCTAACCGCCACTCCTGACTTTGGAGTGAGGTGGATCCAAGATCGCGAGGTGGACTTTGTTCGGACTCTTCTGCATATCTTAAAAGACCTCCCCTATGACCTCCCCCGCGACGTTGGTGATGTGGTCGACGTCTTGAAGAGGGTTCTGCGGGTAGGAAGTGCCGGGGTTGAAGCGTCCGCCGATAGCCCTATCGCTTCCCGGCCCAAGCTGGTCCATCTCATCGGGATTTTCTTCTCGGAGCTATCGAGCCCGAATCCCGTAGTTCGGCATGCAGTACAAACATGCATCGAGTTGCTCGTTGAGCTCACCGGAAAATCCGCTCATGATCTCCTTCTCCCCCACCGAGATCGCATGCTCACTGCGATATACACGAAGCCACTGCGCGCACTGTCGTTTCCCATCCAGATCGGGATGATCGACGCCGTGCGGTTTTGCATCAACCTTGATCCACCACTCCCGGAGCTCAACGACGAGCTTCTCAGGCTTTTGCACGAGACTCTTGCATTGGCTGATGCGGACGACCTGAATATTGGACGGGTTAACCTTCGCCAGGGTGGACTGGAAGTGATCAAGCTTCGGGTGGCTTGTATCAAGTTATTGACTGCATCCATGCCGATGACGGATTTCTTTGCCAAACAACATCAGACCCGGCAGAGGTAAGGATCAACTCTTTGTAGACTGGCTCGTTGATTGACCTGTTCACTTCAGGGTGACGAGCGTATACTTCAAGTCACTTTACTCGCCCTCGCAAGAAGTCAAGGAAGTGGCGCATGAGGGACTTCGGATGGTGCTCACTCATCAGAGTCGCCTCCCGAAAGAACTTTTACAGACTGGCTTGCGGCCTATCTTGATGAATCTTGCCGATCCCAAGCGGCTTTCGGTTTCAGGGCTGGAGGGTCTGGCTCGTCTTTTGGAGTTGCTCATCAACTACTTCAAGGTCGAGATTGGCCATAAACTTCTCGATCACTTTCGTATCGTCGCAGATCCTCAAATGCTCCAAGCTTCATCTCGTCTCCCGCTTCCTGAAAATGAAGGTATCACCAAGCTCGTCCGCTTGGCAAACATTTTCCACCTTCTCCCCTCTGCTGCGAACATTTTCTTGGAAAACCTCGTCAACGCCATTGTCCAGACGGAAGCACAAATGCAGTTCTCCGGCAGGAGTCCGTTCTCCGAACCTTTGGGAAAGTACCTCGACCGTTATCCCGGAGAGGCTCTTGACTTCTTCTTTCGCAAGTTACATTTGCCTCGTCACCTCAGAACACTCCGAAGCATTCTACTGGCCAACCTTGCCCCCAACGTGGAGAAAGAACTGGCGTCGAGAACGCAGTCCCTGATCGCTCATTGTTTCAAGAGCGGCGACTCAGCGTTGCTGTTGCCTGGTTTACACCTCCTGGATGACCTCGCAGAGCTGCAGCCGGGCTGGATGTCCGAACACACTTATGCGACCGATGCCGTGATTGAGATCTGGAGATCAGAGCCACCGCAACCTGAGCAGGCGGATCCCATGGTCCCAGAATCTATCCACAGACAATCCGTCATGTTGTCCATTTTCCAAAAAGTTCTCGAGAACACACAGAGGGTCGACCTATTGTTCGAGATCGTTGCGGTCTACACTCGCAATCTTCCTATGGATCTCACGCGGCTAACCCAGTTCCTGTACCATCACGTCGCTCTGAACGAGGATTTGTTGTATCGCCGAAATATCCTCGCTCGGTTCCTCACGTGGTTCGAAGACCGGTCCGCATCCTGGGGAACGAAGACTTTCTTCTTGCGGTTCATCGTTACACCAACCATTCTTGTTCAGGCAGATAAGCCGAATAAAGATGGCTTGCTCGACATAGATTTCATAACTGCCGTCCATCGAACCATCTGGCAGCCAATGATCGATGATGCCATGTTTGCAGATGCAGATGATATGTTCAAGATCGAGCTCTTGCACTTGACCACGGTCCTCGTGCATCGTTTTCCCGAGCTGTTGGAGGATGTTAAGAAGGACATCATTCGTTGCGCTTGGCACTACATCACCTCTGACGATGCGGTCGTCAAGCAAACCGCATACCTCCTAGCTGCTCGTTTCTTTGAAGCGTTCGATACACCGCAGAAGTTCATCCTCCGGGCTTGGACCGGCTTGCTTCGTCCTCCGCACACTGAGGGCAAACTGCTCATCAAACAGGCTCTGGATATATTGGCTCCTGTGCTTCCCAGATCTGGAACAGATGATGTAGGCTACCCCCAATGGGCGAAGACGACTCGAAGACTTCTCGCGGAAGAGGGCAATGGCTTTCAGCAGATTATCATGATTTATCAGCTCCTAGTACGGCAGCCGCATCTCTTCTACCCGGTTCGGGCTCTATTCATCCCTCACATGGTCAACTCCTTGAATAAGCTGGGCCTCTCCGGCACAGCGTCGGGAGAGTCTCGTATCCTGTCCATCGACATCTCACAGGTCATTTTCGACTGGGAACAAAATCCCCAGAACACCGAAACCCAGTCAGTTGCGTCCCCATGGGTTACGCCCTTGTCTTTCCGAGAGAGCATCGTGAGCTTTCTTGTTCGCTTGGCGACTGCTACGTTGGAACCCCCGGTCAAGACTGTTCTTGTTCCTCGAGCCCTGACCTTGTTGCAACAAATGGTTGCATCATCTGGTTGGTCTGACGTGACAGTGAAATTGAACTATTTTTCGAGGGCACTTGAACAGGTGAGACCCTTTGCCATGATCTTACCACCCCTAATCTGACACCTCCTGGCAGATTGATCTAGATTCGGAGCCCCAACTCAACCAGGCTCTTAGCGCGGCGAAAGTCTTACAAGTTGTTTCTGCCGACAAGGATGACGACTGGTATATCGCGAATGCCTGTATCCTACAATCCCTCGTGCGCAAAGGCCTGGTAACGGATGAACCGGGACTTCATGATGCCCTACACCCTATTTTCGAGCGCTTGCTACGTCTCTTCCCTCTCCCAGACAAAGATGAAAAGCAAGGCGAAATGTCCGAATTTCACAACTTCGTGTACTCGGCGATCGAAGACGGTCTAGCAAATACGAGCGCGCTGCGCGGCACCCTCCTCATGCTGAAATCAGTCGTGCAAGTCTCCGCTGAGCGCGTACAACCTTTCTCTGCATCCCTCTTGCGACTCTTCACCAAGCTCGCCAAAGACCACGTCAACTCGGCACCAACTACGAGCGGATTTGAGAACGGAGTTCGACTCATCACGTCAATCATCGAGATATGCAAAGCTACCATACCGTATCTTGGCGACCAGCGCAAGGCCTTCTTGGGCGCATTCACGGCACTTGCAGAGAAGTCGAAGACTTTATCGCTCTGTCGGTATATGCTTGACGTTATGCGGGAGAGCGCATTGGCCAAAAATGAAGCCTACCCTACGATGAAAGACAAGTTGAACGTCTTGCAAAAGATGGCAGGCTTCGAGTCACGTGGAGAGCCGCTCTTTCACGACTATTTGGAGCTGATCTATGACATCTATACCGAACCATCCTTGCGGAGAAGTGACCTGACATCCCGACTGGAGCAATGCTTCTTGCTTGGGAGTCGTGCGCGAGACGTCAACCTTAGGGAACGCTTTATGGACTTGCTGGACGCTAGTATTCCCCGCTCTCCGTCGAGTCGTCTTGCCTACATCCTAGCGGTCCAGAACTGGGAGCCCCTCGCGGATCACAATTGGATTGCCGTCGCTCTGCATCTTCTTCTCGGCTCCGTAGATGGAGAAATACCCCTCATTCCAGAGAGAAAATTCACCCTCGAACCCGGCGTGGGATATCTCACCACTCGACACAAGGCCGCATCAATTGTGCGCCCAACCCAGCGTCTCATATTTCTTGATCCACTTGCTGCCCACGACATGTGGATTTCCGCGTTCTCAGCCACCTGGAGGTGCCTTTCTAGGAGGGAGCAGGCTGATATGACTCTTCACATGATCAACCTCTTGAGCAAGGACTACCACATCAAACAGGCCGAGATGCGTCCAAACGTAATCCAAACTCTGCTCAGTGGTGTCCTTGCTTGCAATCCCCCTATGATTTTGCCTCCTCATCTTGTGAAGTTCCTATGCAAAACGTATGGCGCATGGCACATTGGCCTTGAAATCCTCGAACACTCCCTTGATCACGTACGGGACGACGACGCCAGTCTACGCGATACCGTCTTTGACTCATTGGCCGACCTCTACGCTGAGTTGGCGGAGGAAGACATGTTCTACGGCTTATGGCGTCGTCGCTGCCTCCACGTCGAATCAAACATCGGTCTTGCGTACGAGCAGCACGGGATGTGGGATCAGGCAGAAAGCACGTACGAGCTTGCTCAAACTAGGTCAAAGGCAGGTGCAATCGCCTTTTCCGAAACAGAATATTTCCTTTGGGAGGACCACTGGATGCTCGCAGCCGAGAAGCTCCAACAGTGGGACACACTCCACGAGCTCGCCAGGAGCGAAGGCAATCAGGAGCTTATGCTCGAAAGCGCCTGGAGGATCAAAGACTGGACAGAACACAGGGAGGCTCTGGAAGACCAGATCAATCAACTTCCTGATATCGCCACTCCCCGTAGGCGAGTGTTTGAGGCGTTCATTGCCCTCTTGAAGCTTCCAGCTGCCTTGGATAAAAACACGGAGTTCACCAAGATTCTTGAGGACGCCATGCAGCTCTCCCTCCGCAAATGGGTCGGGCTGCCTCCTCAACTGTCAATCGCCCACGTCCCTTTGTTGCAGCACTTCCAGCAGTTCGTAGAACTTCAAGAAGCCGTTCAAATTTTCGGTTCTCTCTCGACCACGACTGCGCAGAACTTGGAAAAGAAGTCGTCCGACTTGAAGATGGTCCTTCAAGCGTGGAGAGAGCGACTACCTAACCTTCACGATGACATCAGTATCTGGAGTGACCTGGTGGCATGGCGGCAGAACGTCTTTAACGCGATCAACAAGGCTTATATTCCCCTCATCTCTAACAACAACCAGAACGGTAACGCAGCCTCTACAAATGTCAACACCTCCGGTTATCGAGGCTACCATGAAACTGCCTGGATCATCAACCGTTTTGCCCACGTCGCCAGAAAGCATGACCTGCTGGATGTGTGTTTCAGCTCCTTGAACAAGATTTATACTCTTCCCAACATCGAAATATCCGAAGCCTTCCTCAAGCTCCGAGAGCAAGCGCGCTGCCACTACCAGAAACCAAATGACCTTCAAGCCGGTCTAGAAGTGATCAACAATACCAATCTGATGTACTTTTCCAATGCGCAAAAGGCAGAGTTCTTCACGTTGAAGGGGATGTTCCACGCAAGGAGTGGACGCTCCGATGACGCGAATCAGGCATTCGGGCAAGCTGTGCAGATGGACATGTCGCAAGCGAAGGCATGGGGGGAGTGGGGTCGTTACAACGATCGGATGTTCAAGGATGTTCCTACCGATATGACGTACGCTGCTAATGCTGTCAGCTGTTACCTCCAAGCTGCAGGGCAGTACAAGAATGGCAAAAGTCGACCGCTACTCACTCGCGTTCTTTGGCTTCTGAGCGTGGACGACGGGAACTTCACGATCTCTCGCGCATTCGATACCTATAAAGGAGAGGCGGCATTTTGGTATTGGATATCGCTGATTCCTCAGCTTTGTCTGTCCATCAATCAGCGAGAAGTAAAACAAGCCCGCTACATCCTTCTCAACCTGGCCAAGTTATTCCCTCAAGCAAGTAATTCCGATGTCTCACCACTTCCATGACTAATTCTTGTACAGGCACTATTCTTCCCTTTGCGAACGACTAAAGAGGATATGGCCTTCGTCAAGAAACAAGCGGCCGCAGCTGCAACCGCTCGTGCCATGCAGGCGAACCAGGCAGTCGCAGTTAATGGGATAAAACGTGCGGACAGCGACACGACCATGCAGGATGCGACCGCTGAAGTCGCTGGAGAGATAGTTAAACGGGAAAACCCCAGTGTCGAAATCAATGGGAGCCAGCAGCTGCCTACTGCTCATGCGGATGCCTCTAGCTCCAACTCGGCGCCATCGTTGCCTGGCCAGCACTCAGCTACTGAAGTCCAGCCCCCCTATACCGTCCGTCAAGGATGGGAACATGTCGATGAGGTCGTACAAATACTCAAGACCGCTTTCCCACTCCTCATCCTGAGTATGGAGACTATGGTCGATCAGATACTCCAAAGATTCAAGGCCCCGCCTGAGGAAGAGATCTACCGATTGATAAGTATGCTCCTGCAAGATGCTATTCAGGTGTGTGGCCCGCTTTCTTTTGTTCTTGCATCCTGTTCTGATCCTAGCTAGAATTATGTGATGCGCACGAATACTCCCGAGGACGATGGACAGCTTGCACCCCACACAATCAACAACTTGACGAAGATGGCGGCTAACTTGTCCGGCCCTGCACGGGTGCGTCGTACCACGATTTTATGTCCATGTTCCCTGACGTGTATTCGAGCAGAAGGAATACGAGGATGATTTCTTGAGGAGCAAGCCAACGCATTACGAATATATCCGTCGACTCCAGCGTTGGCGAGATAGGCAAGAGAAATATCTTGATTCAAGACCTCGCATCCAATCTCTGGATCTTTTGAGTCACTACTTGACCGAGTTCCAATATGGCAAATTCGATGACATTGAGGTTCCTGGACAGTATACGGAGGTGAGCGGGACGCATAGCCCACGTTCCATGGAGTGCTCAATCATCCATTCAGGACAAGGACAGCAACCAGAATTTTGTTCACATTCAGAGATTTGGTCCCAAGTTTGAGAACTGTCGATCCCACGGTTACTGCTGGAAGAGATTCACTATCCATGGTAGTGACCATTCGAGGACTTCGTTCTCTGTGCAGCTTCCATCTGGGCGCCATTGTCGTCGCGAAGAGCGAGTAATGCAAGTGTTCCGTATATTCAATGGGTGCGTTCACTGTGTTATTCTATTGGAGCGCTGTCCCTCAGACATTTCGACAGGGCACTCGCGCGAAAGAAAGAGTCACGAAAGCGCAACCTCAATTTCCATATACCGGCCGCCATATCCTGCAGCCCCAATTTGCGCTTGCTTCAGAACGACTCGTCCTACGTGACACTGGGTGATATTTACGATCGTCATTGCGAAGAGACCGGCATTACACGCGAAGATCCCATTCTCGTCTCCGGAGAGAAGGTGAAGAGCGTCCTTTTAGACTTCAAACAGGTGAACCAGAGAGCTGTATGTATTCATTGAAATCACGCTTCCATCGTGTCCCTTATCCCTCTTAGCCCGGCAAGACGGAATACTTCACCCTTCGGAAAGATATCATGGACGAAGTTGTGGCGAAACTCGTTCCGGACGACGTCCTTACCAAGGTCAGTTGTCTGTCGATTTACAGTTTTTGTCAATTCTGATTTTGACCCCTTCTAGTATATGCTCAATGTCATGAGTGACCCTGCAGACCTCTGGAAAATGCGCAAACAGTTTGCACTGCAAATCGCTGCTACAAGTTTCATGACATACGTCTTTTGCCTCACAAGCAGGACACCGTCCCGATTCCACGTATCTCGTTCAACTGGCAGAATTGCTATGAGCGAGCTGCTTCCTGGTGTTGCTGGTCAAGCACCCGTTTTTGCATCAAATGATGCGGTACCGTTCCGGTTCACCCCAAACATGCAAAAATTCCTTGGGCCTCTCTTTATCGAAGGTCTACTCACATCCGGCATCATGGTCATCGGTCGCTGCCTCACGGAACCCGATGTAAGTGTACACTCTGGGCTCAGTAACATCCTGAATTGTTGACTAGGAGGTTCAGTTTGGTTTGGAACAACAACTTTGCTTGTTCGCCCGCGACGAAGTCATGACTTGGCTGCACGGCAGAGGTCAGCCATGGACGTTTGACATCTCCTTCCGGACGAACTGTGCGGCTAACATCGACGGCGTGGTCAAACGCGCTGAAGTAATGGCATGCAAACTCGAGCGTGATCAGGTAAGAGCGACACCCAACTTGCAGATCCCCGGCTAACTGGCAGCAGATCGGCATGGTATCAACACCGCCAACCGCACCAGTCGTACAGACGATCACCAACCTTATATCGACCGCTGCCAATCCAATTCAACTCATGAGAATGTCGGAGATCTATCATCCTTGGTTCTGAAAAATTTCACATTTGCTTCGCTTTTTGCTTTTGTATGTTCTAGCATCATTGTCACTTGTACATCTATTCCCAATAAATAGATAGGCAGAAACTATCACCAGCTGCGTCATGCTAACAGGAACAACAGACTTAGGAACGGGTGCTACGTATAAATCCTTCGGTTTGACGAAAAGTGTTGATATGCACTTCACTCTCAGCCATCATCTGTAAGAGGTCCCGGGTCAAAAGGGAAGAGAATCGTGAGAGATCACTTTCTTACCTCCTCGGCCATGCGGTATATATCACTTGATGGACGGTTGTACATCATGGCATTCGCAAACATGAGGTAAACGTCCCTCTGGAACTCGAGCGAGTTCGAGATAACTCCATCTTTTACCCTCGCCTTGATAGTCTTGAGGTCCATTGGCCGCTTGATGATGTCGTGATAGTCTGGCGCTTCGGAATTCTTGATAGGGTTGTGAAAAATATTACCGTTGCGATGTTGTGAGATCTGACTGTGAAGCATTCCGATTACGGTTTGGAAGCGTTTGTTGGGAATAGATGGTGGCGTTTGTTGATGGGGGGCGAGTTCGCCGTTCGCGGTACTGCGTTGTCGAGAAGGGTAGGCTGCAAATCATGAGCGAATGGGTATGAGAAAGCCAGCGTCACATACTTTGTTCGTCGACGTCTGTTGGTATGGACTCATCCCGAGCTCTCTTCCTTTCTCGTAAATTTTCTTCGATGTTGTCCGAGTCTGCAATCTTGCGTTTACCTTTGAAGAAGTGGTAGAATCAGTAAGGGCTCCCAAGTATTATGAGGAAGGATGCGTGCCTTCACGCTGCTGTGACTTTTCGTCGGCTTTTTCTTCGGGTTCTGGAAGGATGTCGGATTCTTCGACATCCATCTGGACAGTCTCGGTTGCCGGCTTGTCTGGTTCTGGGACCTCGACTGTCGTAATCTCCTCGGGGGTGATTTCAATGATATCCACAGGCATAGGTTCGGGGACGGCATCTTCGGCGACAGGAACCGTTCCCGCGGTTTCGTCGTCGACAGGTGCCTCAAGTGGCACTTCAGAAGGTGGTTGTTCCGTAGTGTCGTTGACGATAGGAACTTTGGTATCGCCTCCTTCAGGCGTCTGTTCCAAGGTTCCTTGATCGTCGGTGGAGACGAGGTCATTTGTTGCACTCTGTTGTGGCTCCTAACGATAAGCAAGAAGAAGAATGGTGTCTGAACGTGGATGGTTATCTACGCCGTGTTGCAGACTTACCACTATAGGTTCCGCTGGCGGCTGAGAGTCCGCCACGTCAATAGGGTTTGCGTCGCCGTCGCCAGCGAGTCTGGCCTTGATTTTGTCATCCCAAGCACCACTGCGTATTTCGTCTATTTCCGCGACGATGGACCTGGGTGCACGATGTATAAATGAAAATGTGTCAACACAAGGGCTGACTTACTTGAACTTGGCCTCCTCTGCGGCGATTGAGTCGCGTAGGTGAAGCAGACGGGCAGAATAGTGACGTTGTGCGAGGGATAGATTGAGAGGGGCTAACGGTTGCCAGAGTTAGACTGCATGTGAAGGTGGAGACGAGCCTAGCCTTACCATGGGGTTTATTGTTCGTTTCTGAGCTGGCAAGTTTGGCACCACATGAGCAGGGTGCGACTTGACTTTGTACGATGTTTCTTACCATTCAAGCGAGGCTTCGTTCATGAGACGGACGTAGATTTGATGGCAGAACTAGATAATACACTGAGTAAACTATACATGACTCGATTGGTATGAACGGGAGGCGAACTTGGGGGGAGAAGAAAGGCTTTGGACGGACGAGTGCAGGATGTTTTGAGAGTACTTTGGATACAGGCTGCCAGGCGTCTGCGCCGTGCTCATAGACGGCCTGTGCGAGGATGAGGCATTCAATGGTGGAGAGGGACGGGTCCTTGCCGTCCACGTCGTGTGCAGCCATCGTCAACGTCGTCGCTGGCGATGAGCACCATGTTAATGGTCGCTGGTCAGACTGACCCGAGTGAATCCGGGGTTTTCCGGATCGGTCGCTAGCGCCAATAAAGGACAGCTGGCCTTTGTGCCGCAGTTGTTACGCTGCCCGCCATGTTCCTCTCTGCGTTTGCCCCACTCCTTCTCCTCCCTCTCGCCTCCGCTGGCGTTCACAAGCTCAAACTCCAGAAGTTGCCGTCTGTTGCGCCTGGCCATGTACTCGAGACTGCCTACCTCGCAGAGAAGTACGGCTCTCAGGTTCCCAACCAGCAGTTCCCCATCTTTGGCGCGGGCGGTGCTGGTCGTAAAGTGCGACCCGGTCCAAAGGATGATGATCTCTTTTGGACGCAGGAGGAGCTGCTCAACGGCGGCCATGACGTTCCTCTCTCTAGTATGTGGTTCCCCCCCTCTTCGTTCTATACCACATTTATTTTCCCTCCAGACTTCATGAACGCACAGTACTACACCGAGATCACTCTCGGCTCACCGGCTCAGTCTTTCAAGGTCATCCTTGACACTGGGTATACATCTTTCTCACTCCTACTCGCTCTTCGCTTATCTCCACTTGTAGTTCTAGCAACCTCTGGGTACCTAGCAGCAGCTGCACCTCCATTGCATGCTTCCTCCATGCGAAGTATCAGTCAGAATCATCGTCTTCATACAGGGCCAATGGTTCCGATTTCTCCATCCAATATGGTTCTGGTTCGATGGAGGGATTCGTCTCGCAGGACAAACTCACCATTGGAGACCTTTCTATTCGTAACCAGGACTTCGCAGAAGCCACCAAGGAACCTGGACTCGCCTTTGCCTTTGGCAAGTGAGTCCATTCCTTTTGCCGTGTGTCTTTGTTCTGACTTTTCCAAGATTCGACGGTATTTTTGGTCTCGCATATGATACCATCTCGGTGAACGGTATAGTCCCACCGTTCTATAACATGATCGACCAAGGTCTTCTCGACGAGCCTGTGTTCTCTTTCCGTATCGGTTCCTCAGAGGAGGATGGTGGTGAGGCCGTATTTGGTGGAATCGACCATGCAGCCTACACTGGCAAGATCAGTTATGCTCCTGTCCGCCGCAAGGCCTACTGGGAGGTCGAGCTTGAGAAGGTATCCTTTGGAGATGATGTTCTCGAACTCGACAACACCGGTGCCGCCATTGATACGGGTAAGCTCAAATCATCCCCCTGTCTTGGAGAATATGCTCAATTTTATAGGTACCTCCTTGATTGCTCTCCCTACTGATGTGGCGGAGATGTTGAACACACAAATTGGTGCCAAGCGTTCTTGGAATGGTCAATACACAGTCGACTGTTCCAAGGTTTCCTCGCTGCCGGATCTGTCGTTTTACTTCAACGGCGAGCGATACCCCTTGAAGGGCACAGATTATGTCCTCAACATCCAAGGGACATGTATCTCTGCCTTCACTGGCTTGGACATCAACTTGCCTGGTGGCGCTCTCTGGATCATTGGTAAAATTCTCATACGATTGCGTGAGAATGCACGCTGATTTCCTTGCAGGTGACGTCTTCCTCAGGCGCTACTATACGGTGTATGACCTGGGGAGAAATGCCGTCGGTTTCGCCAATGCCGCATGAGGGCCGTACTGTACACTACCGGCCACTTTCTGTCGCGTAGATTCCCTGCCCTTTGATCTTGGTTATGTGCTTTGATCTAATGGAAAGTGATTAAAGTGACGCATACACCTATTTTTACCGCTATGTCTTTCAGTTTTTGTAGCCTCGGTTATGGATCTGTACATAACTTAACATCACCGACTTTGGTGTTGCAAATCTGGCAATTTCTGAAATGACATCAATAGTAATCTCGTCTGCGCGCATTAGATGGCGTTTTCTATCATAGTGCGGCCACCACCAATACTTGCATCACCTCCATCTTAACGAGCGTAATCTGAGGAAAGTTGACAATGGACACCGATGAACTTCCCTTGGCTGTGTATCGGTCAACTTTGCCCAGCTTTCCACATGAAATTACCCCGCCGTCCACAGCGAGATCACAGGTCTGGAGGCGACGAATGACCAGTAACGTGTGGGCACGACGTCTCGATAGAGTGAACGTCCTTGGTAGTGGTGTCTATGGGCATACTGGGTGAGTATGTATATGGTCGCTGCCGTAGGCCCCTGGCCTTACCTCTCCCCCCAAAAAGGTGCGTGAACGCCTTAAGCTGGTCACAGAACGGGGAGCTGCTCATCAGCAGCGGGGATGATCAACAGTCAGTCTCCAAATCTCCTGATCACCGTCCATTCATTCATGATATCTCCGAATGCCACCAGGCTGCGGGTGTGGCGAATGGATCATTCCTCAGACACTCAAAATGAATATCCTTTCGCTTGCCAGACCGTGATAGACACGGGTCACAGCGCGAATGTATTCAATGCACATATGCTACCCTCATCCACAAGGATGTGAATAGTTTATCCTCCGCACACAATCCCCGTTAGTATGCTCATCCAGTATTCCTTAGCGCAACTGTAGCGGGTGACTCGCAAGTTCGCGTGTTTGACGTTGGCGAGTCAGTTGGCCGTTCTCCCTCAGGCAATGAAATGCGCTACTCCACCAGACAAGCATGCTTTCGTATTCTGCGTTGTCATTCCAGGAGGACGAAACGCATCATCACAGAAGACAGTCCCGATTTCTTCTTGACGGTAGCCGAGGTTTGTATCTATGCCTCACGATTATACCCACTAAGTCATATTTCAACGCTAGGACGGGGAGGTCCGTCAACACGACCTCCGAACGCCCCACTCGTGTGCCAGAGGTGGTGGTGGTTGCCCTGCGCCCCTGGTCAAGCTACCACACGAACTTTCGACGATTGCACTCTCCCCACTGACACCTTATCAGTTTGTAGTAGGCGGTGAATCACCTTATGTGAGCGTTGTCGCCGTGCCGCAGACTAACGAGCCTGACGTGCATGTTCTCGAGGCTCACCTCTTTGATCGACGTCACGTAGGCCGTCTTCTACAAGAGGAATGGGGAATGTCACCCGCTGCTGATGATGTGACGACATGTGTTCGACGTTTCTCCAGATATTCTCGAGCGCCAGGAGAGGCAAAGGGATACGAACATGTCACTGGCGCGCGGATGTCGGCTTGGAATGGACATGAAGTGCGTTTGTCGAGAATAAAAACAATCAATCACGGTTTATACTGACGGCTTATCTTGGCAGCTTCTTTTGTGTGAGTGCTTCGCATGATCGACTTGTCGTCATGATGAACTCGTCCCAGCATTCAATTCGGATGCAGTGTACATGTACTCCACGCGAGATGAACCGGATGAAAGTCCACCAGACAGGAAGTCGTCCATTCTGCCGCCAAATTCGATCAGGAGGGAACAAGACGACGTCGCCGAGTTGCCATTGAAGACGCACAGCAACGACAGTAGAGACAGTGAAGAAGCGCACGGTATCCTCGAAAGTCTTGGGGAAGATGAAGAAGCGGGAATGGATGTTGACGATCTCCTCGGTGACAGTGAAGACAACGACGACGTGCTGGCAGACGGACCTGAGAGCGATGACGACGGGAGGACTGTGTCGACCACTGACACGCATCCTGATGCTCCTGTGATCTATCCGCGCATGCGTTTCTCTGGACATTGTAATGTTGAGACGGTCAAAGATGGTGAGTGTCTCCGGAAAGCTAGCATGTCTGCACAGTGGGTGATTGGCGGTTCAACATCTGCAGTGAACTTTCTGGGACCTTGTGACGAATACGTCACCTCTGGCTCAGATGATGGTAACTTTTTCATATGGAACAAATCGACTGGCGAGCTAGTCGACGTTTTGGAAGGGGATGGCAGCGTTGTAAACGTCATCGAAGGTCATCCTACTCTTCCGCTCGTGGCCGTCAGCGGTATCGATAACACGATCAAGGTGATCTTCTTTTAAACCTGTCACGACTACCATATTGAAAGTACTTGTTGCCGCAGTTGTTTGCCCCTGCTCGCGGTCCAGCGGCGTATTCCAAATACCGAAATGCCACCTCAATTGTCAAGCGGAATGTTCGTGCGTCGAGGAGGGGCATCAATCACTCGGTCAACCTACAACTTGCCCGTTTCATAATGCACCATCATGATCGTGCGTTGGATGTACTGCGAGGTACTGAAGATGAGGCTCCGGCTGATTCTGAGACTCGAATCGCGCATTGTATAAACCAATGAAGCTGAGAGATAGTGTACGATTTACGATGTACCAGTGTCTTTAATAGTCACGGCTGAGAGTGACACTCGACGTTGCACTCGACATCCAGCTCAGCTGCTCAGATGGCAGCTGGGAATTTCTTATGATAAATGTTGCGGGCTCACACTTCCTCAGTCAACCAACAACCGCCATTTTGACACAGTTAGTTCACGTCTCTGGGCTGGGCAATTTCCGCCTCGCCAGGACCGGGTTTGATGTTGTGAAGGATCCGAGTTGTGTTTGGCGTCTGTCTGGCCACTTTGACACCCGCCACTACGTGAAAGGTCGCTGGCCTCCACACTACGGCATACAACCAAGACCAGGCCAACGCTGCTCGCGACATAGAAAGGCTAATTCTGAGTGCTGGTATGCTTGCAAATCTTCGCTGAACTTCACTTTTCACGTTATGTAAGTCCTGTTGTGTTTCGTGGTTCTGTAAAACCAAGGGCCTTGCTGATCATCTCCTGCATTTCGTGCTCTTCTTCAACCTCCATCTCTCACTCTCACTCGTTCTCTGGCCGAAAGTGTCTGTGATTTGAGCGTTTGTTTGCTATTTGCCACACGAGTGCACCGTCTGTCTGTCCTCGACCACAAGGGGGGCCCTTTTTGGTTTGGTCAACACAGTTTTTTTGCCTCTCTCTTTGTCTCACACCCTTCTCCACCAACTCGAAGCCAAGTCCACTACATCCACTTGCTTATGCACTCTTCGCAAAACAGATCCAAGCGTAAGCGTGGCAAAAATGTCAGCAACGACGACGACACCGCATTGGCTCAAATGGCAGTCTCACGAGTGGACGATGTACAGACGGACGCTTACGGGCGTTCTCGACCTCAAGCATACCAACAGCATACCGACACATACATTCCGTCGTCATCTAGGCCTCTAGCCTACACCTTTAGCAGAGACGGCCCTTCATCCCATACTGACTCGCAAGACCACTTTCACCCGCGCACCTCTGATGGCCGCTATCGGGGCGGTAGAGATAACTATGATGTTGCTGACTCACGGGATGGTGACCAACGAAGACCCCGATTCTCTCATGAGAACGACTTTCAAAGCGGGGGTAGGGACCGGGCATCGAGGGATTTTGTCCAGAGTTACTCGGCTGCACACCGCAACGAGTCACAGGGTTGGGCCTCGATGGACAATCACGATGATGGTCCTCAGTGGGGTTCTCCATCTCCAGATTGGCGAAGAGGGGAGTTGGAGGAGGATCGAAGCAAGGGCTGGGACAATAGCCGAAACAGGGAGGCCCGTTCCCAAGGAAATCGTCGGTGGCAGAGCGACAATGGTTGGGAAACGCGGAAACGCGACCGACACCAGAACCGACGGCCTCCAGATAGTCAAGACGATGGCTCGTTCTCAAAGGAGGATCGATCTTGGGAACCTGGGCCTGGTTGGAATTCTCGTGGAGAACAAACCTACCGCAATCAACGCGGCCGTGGTGGACCGGGAAAAATGAAAGGAAAAAAGAATAATCAGAATCGCCAGCGCCAGCGAGGGGACAAGGACCGGGATCATGACCGGCGGTGGGACCGTGACCGGCGCAATGATAATGACACTTTGAACAAGTATGCCCATCATTTCGCCCTTTTTACGCTATTCTCAAAGTTTCTTCAGCTGGAAAAGAAGGGAGTTTCACCCCCTGCCTCCCAAACCAGTCCGCAGTCCTGCCAAGCAACTCTCTTCTCCTTCCCGATCACGCTCACAGACCCCCGACTCTGTCTATACTCGACAATCATCCAGGGGTCGCTCGCGGTCGAGGTCATTCTCACCACAACCAGACGTCCGTGATCCTAGCCCTGTACGACCTGGTAGCCGTAGTCCGTCAGGAAGAGAGAATAGGTCGAGGTCTCCAGCTTCATCCCATCGAAGCTATATCACTCGAGCACCTCCGCGTAGGAGAAGTGTTTCTTCATTGTCTTCGGGAAGCTGGAGTCGGAGTCGGAGCTCAAGTCGAAGTCCTGGGGACCGGCCAAGGACCAAACACCGACTGCCACCCGCAACTTCTATCAGGGATATTTCCCTTTCTATATCCAAGACCACCCTCCGACAACGAGCCGATTTTATTTTCAACCAAGAACCCGAGTCGACGAAAAATGAGAAGGCTGGTGTCAATGGGAATCATTCTGTATGTTCCTCTGATGATTTGGATTAAGTTTTGAATTCACATTTGAGCAGGCTGCTCCTTCCGCTTCCCCTGGATCAACACGTCGATCTACCGAGCGTATGCCCCCTCCTCCTGTTATACCTCCTCCCTCAGATTCCCGCTCCCAAGAGATGATTTCAATGCCATCAACGATACAGCAACGACGCGACGCAGAATCTCCCCATAGAGCAAAACTCCCGAAATCTGCAGGTTTCAAACCCATCGGGCTTGCTAGCTCATCGGTAAAGATGTTCTTCCCACGCGATGATCAAGAGCACCATGGAGCTACCCTTAAACGCTATGAGCCTCCTGCACGCCACGAGGTCCCAACTAAACGCGTGCACGAAGACGTTGCGACTGATCAAGATGAATATTCCCGGCAGGCTACTGGAAAACCCCATTCCCATTCTGTATTTCCACTGCTGCAGGAGGCTATCCCAGTGTCGGTGGAGGGCGTCCCTGAACTTCGCCCACCCTCACCGACTGTCCATGACGCCCCGAAAGTACCAATGTCTCCGAAAGCTAACGGTGACATTGTTACTTCTGCACAACATCTTCGTCCATCCGAGCCGGAAGTCGATGTGGTTACACGACCGTCGTCCCCGAGTATAACTTCTCGCAAGGAACTGTATGCGATCGTGAGCCAGGTTGGCGAGGGAACATTTGGGAAGGTTTACAAAGCCCGAAACACGATCACTAACGTCCACGTTGCACTGAAAAGGATACGGATGGAAGCGGAGAGGGACGGCTTCCCTGTTACCGCCATGCGGGAAATTAAACTTCTTCAATCGCTGAGACATCAGAATATAGTGCGCTTGTATGAAATGATGGTATCCAATGGTAAGGTTATTTGTTGATGATCGCCCCCTCACTCACGTATACGCAGGCTCGGTGTTCATGGTATTCGAGTATATGGACCACGACCTCACGGGTGTCCTTTCCCAAACGCAATTCTCTTTTTCTGAAGCAAATCTGAAGTCTCTTTGCAACCAAATGCTCGCCGGCCTCGCATACTTGCATCACAAGGGGGTGATACACAGGGACGTAAAAGGGTCGAACATTCTGATCAATAATAGGGGCGAACTCAAGCTTGCTGACTTTGGGCTTGCCCGATTCTATCAGAAGCGGCGACGTATAGACTATACCAACCGGGTGATTACCCTTTGGTACAGACCGCCTGAACTCCTTTTTGGTGCGACGGTATACGGGCCGGAAGTGGATATGTGGAGCGCTGGGTAAGCCATAGTAGCTCGCTGCCGAAATCGAGTCTGGGCCTCACTTGTTGCACTCCTCTAGTTGCATTATGCTTGAGCTATTTACGAAGAAACCGATATTCCAGGGAAACGATGAGATCCACCAACTCGATGTCATATATCGTATCTTTGGCACGCCCACTCCAGAGCGATGGCCCGGTATCACTGAGCTGCCTTGGTATGAATTGGTGAAACCAAAGGAGGTCCTACAAGACCATTTCAGGGAGCTTTTCCAAAGGTGAGTCCTGTATGTTTTGGTCTTTCGAAGCTCACACTGCGTTAGATGGCTATCTCCTGCGGCTCTTGATCTGGCGGAGCAGTTACTGACATATGATCCTACAAAACGGGTCACTGCGGCGCAGGCCCTTGAAGCACCATATTTCAAGGACGAGTTGCCACCACCAGAGCTCCCAGTTGGGTGCGTACTGCGCATTTAAACTACTTACGGTTGCTGACACCTCGCCTCAGTTTGTCGTCGCTCGAGGGCGAGTGGCACGAGTTGGAGACTAAACGAGAGCGCGCAAAGAAACGACGTAAATTGGAAAATAATATGCCACCACATCCTGTCTAATAACACCCTTGGTGCTCGGAACGTATGTATCACCAGGTGGTGATCATGAGACAATGGCTTTTCACGCTGGTGCTTAAATGAGACCTTGAATTGCAAGATGTTGCACGATTGATTCGACCTATCGCAAGGGTCAGCATGGACATACGGACAAAAAAGACGTAGAGAACACTACATTTGCTGCTGTAGTTCGTATTTGCATGTCCCAACGTTTCGTGAAGGGCGCCCCTGTGGCTTCGCTAGTTTGTTCGACATCACCCAAACCCCCTGCCTTCCCTTGAGCATCATCCTCTTCTCTCCCTCCCTCGAACCAGATGAGCTTATCCACCTGATCAATTGAGCCTTTCAATCGACCCTGCTCGATCATCTTTCGGGCCATCGTCTCAGCAGCGCTGGGAGCCAAGTCGAGTAACGCGCCTAACCCACGGAATGAGATGTTGTTATATATTTTGGAGCTTGCCAAAACGTTGTGTTCCATTACGGCACGATCAAGAACTGTCGAAGGCCCTTTGCGCGTGCTCGTCGAGGGGTCCAAGAGATCATCTTCGTCAACGGCAGAAGCAAGTCTATCATTGCTGGATATGGAGATTTTCGCAAGCTGATGTGGTCGAAGGGACTCCTCGAAACTTTTGACTTCTGCTGGGCGGAGAATACGGTCGAAGAACATCTTGGAAAGGATGTTGTATGTCGGAAGCTCGGAAGATCTTTCGTCCCGGTACAAAGAGGCGAGTACGCGGGAACGATTAGGTCCCGCAGGTGCGAGAACGGCACACGTCACGGCGTGTGATCTGAGGTACCGTTCAGGTTATCTTGACTATTAGTAGATCTTGCATGCTTACAGGATTTGCTTTCGCTCCTCCTCGTCGATCTCTGCAACCCAGGAGAGTTCGTGATACCTCAATGCGGCTTC
Source organism: Boletus subgraveolens (assembly GCA_038092555.1). Taxonomy (NCBI): domain Eukaryota; kingdom Fungi; phylum Basidiomycota; class Agaricomycetes; order Boletales; family Boletaceae; genus Boletus; species Boletus subgraveolens. Next base: position 3,966 of record JBBPQP010000384.1, on the reverse strand, counting down.
CAAGAATTTGCGAGCATAGTCGCTGATTCTTGCCTGACATAGTTTAAACTGGAGTTGGATCTCTTTGTGTGTGGTGGAATTCGATAGGGAGGCTGCACGATTGTAGTAAGTCTCTGCTTGTACCGAGTCTTCGTCTTCCAAGAGGAGGCGAACGATACGGACGTAGACGCGGAACTTGTCCTCGTCAGGCAACGAACTAGTAGTAGAATTATTAGCACGCGGTGGTGGCGACACCGAGTTGGCGTACCGCGAGCCGGAGTCGAGAGAAACACCCATGAGGATGCGAGCAGCCTCGGTCCATTCTTCCTCGACTTCCAGGAGATCAGCGAGTTGGAACCTCAGGGAGTTGACCTGATAGGGAGTTGACATCAATGGATCTAGACCTAGGGGTGCTGCTACATACCTGTTCCTCGTAGCTGGCGATTCGGGGCTGAAGGGTCGTGAGTGCGTCTTCGACGACGCGCTTGCGTATGTCGTGGTTAGTGATGGCGCCGGCGCCGATGCTCTTGACGAGCTCTGAGATGACTTGTCTGCCTGTGACGAGGCCGACGATGTCTGGGTTGGCTACGGCATCGATGAGAACATGGAGATCGGCGGGGAGGGAGGAGGGATCTGGACGAGATAAGGTTTCTGAGAGGAGGGAAAGGTACGCGGGCGTTTTGTCCTTTTGTGCGAGCGTGGCCAGATGTGATAGTTTTGCTTCCATCGTTGTCGTCGATGTTGACTGGATGACTTGAACGCCACCCTCGCACATTTGCCACAAAGCCGACTTGGACTCCCACTCTCATGACGTCTTTCTCATCCTCCCTTCAAGGTACCAACCAGCACCTCTTTAAATACTGGTAGGCCCCCCGGCGGTGGGTAAGCTCTCACTGTCCTCATGCCGTATCAGCAGGTAATTGGACACGGTCGTCCTGGCGATTCACTCACTCTCATGTGATCCAATCCCCGCCCATTGCGCGATCAGACACCGCTGAGAACTGCTCTCTCATAACCTCATGTTGCAGCCCGAACGCCGCGTTATATCTGATGGCATTCTCTTCAAAACCTTTCCTCACGCTCCCATAGTAACCCCCTGCTCATCCACTCAGTGGATCACAGACTGACCGGGCGATCTACGCTGCTTCCCGACTTGTTGACTGAGAGATGTCTTCTTTCGCCGGTCATCCACCGATGCCCGCCGTCCATGCCTTCCGACATTTGCCTCTCAGTCCTCCGGACACCGACCAGGATTTGTCACATGTTCCTTTGATGTCGTTGTCTGGCAATCCAGGAGCAGACTTGGACATGACTCCGGCTAATGGTCATTACCAGGGTGTCACACCCGAGCGTACTAGATATCAGCCACGTAGGCCGTCAACACTGTCGTATCAAAACTCGGGTGCTCGAGATTCTCGTGATCGTAGCTACGCACGGAGCCCAAGGAATCTCGTGGTGGTTATCCCACCCCCTGACTTGCCGCTCGATCAGGGACATCTTGGAAATGTTCTGTCAATGGGGCCCCGCTATAGACTCTCTCACGGCATCTTAATGCCATTGTTTCCATCGGTGGGTATCTGGGTTATATATGCCGTGCTGGTAGTTTCAGACGCATTCATTCACTTTTTTTAGATGTTTGGACAACTGAATGCTATTGCCCGCGAATACAACTTTCCAAGCACCGTGGGGATCTGCCTTTACCTTCATGTCAACCAGAGTGGCATTACGAGGACACCTCGTATTTCCGATGATTCTTGGCAGTATCTCTTTGGCCACTTGTTCGAGGGTCGCTCGTCATCCAGTCAGCAGCTGCCGATAGGCGGGAGTATTGAATTCGACATCGACTTGAACAAGGCGCGATGGTTTGACGCGTGGGTCGCAGGCACCTTGCGGGACTCGGACTCGGCATTTCCGCCAATCATAACTTCTCAGGCATCATTTGAAGCTCAATGGCAGGGAGAGAACCAGACTACGAACGCAGACGAACAACCGGTCGAGGATCGGTGGGATGCTTCAGGGTCGCATACATTGGTCACCAACTCGCGACCAGAAACGCTCCGTCATCTTCCTAGGAAGCTTTCTCTTGTGGACCGACTCGACTTACACAGTGTCTATGTACCTCCCAAATCCCAGAATCATCCCGATTCTCCTGTTCATGCTTTGTCGCCGATTCCCCAGTCAGTCATTCCCCAGGCTGTGGCGCACGACCTGGAGCGTCGCGTAAATTCATGGAGGGAGACCACGGAGTTGTACCCAGACTCAATGACAGAAGCATACCAGCCGGCCCAAGATGTCGGAATATCCGTGGGTATGACGACCATGGATGAGTACGCACTGGAGCGTAATTCCCGGAAAGCAGTCAATGGCGACGAATACCTTTGGTCACTCATAACTGCGGGACCCCATGGTCCTGTCATGGAATCACCGATTACATCTCGACCCATTTCGGTACATCTTGATCGTCGTGCAAATGGGACTATTTCGCTTACTCCGATCACTGCGACAAGCTGGGGCCCGGCTGATGACGAATCGTACCCGGTCGCTTCGAATGTATCTCAGTTGCCTTCGCCTGATGGGGGAGAACGCATGGTCGAAGATATCATAGCTCCAAGACGCTGTGCGGTTTGGGGAAACTCCTTCGGGTGGCGCTCCGCGACGACATGGAAAGAGGTCTACCCATATTCAGCTACCCAGTCAAAGTCCACGATCCAGGTACTACGTGACTCCAATGGCCTCGTGCCTCAGTACCCCAACTTGGTGATCTGTAAGTACACATCGTCGCGGGGGAAGTGTGTCCTTTGACAGTGAACCACGTAGACCCAGCCGTGGGGTTCTACCCTGATACGCACTCCCTGCCTAAGGATATCAAGTCCTCTCCCCGGTCGGTGTGGGGAAGTTCATTTGGTTGGCAGAGGGCGGTGACCTGGCGAAAGGTTTACCCGTACTCGACAGTGACGATGCAACTGGTCGCTCCCATTCAAGTTCGTGGAGCAGGAGGATTGGAGTCTAAATACCCAAACCTTTGCATCTGTGAGTTTGGAGATAGTCGTTCAGTTTACGAAGGCTCATCAAAAATAAGATCCTGCGATCTACCCAGGTTTTGAAATCTATCCTGCATGCACCGCCGAGGAGGATATTTCGCAGCCAGTCTCCGTGATGCTGGGTGAATCAAGCAACTTTTTAACGTCTTACCCCGGTTTGGTGATCTGTATGGGCGTTACAATTGATGATTCTGCAAACACTGACAAGCTATGGTAGATCCCGCTGTGTACCCTCATCTAGACATATATCCGGTTGTCGAGGGCGTGAGAATGAAGGGTTCAACTCAGGTAGATGTAAACATACATTCACTACAGGGCGTATTGACGTCTTATCCAAACCTCGTTATTTGTGAGTAAAACTATGCGCATCGACGATATTTCTTACCTCATAGTCGCGGCCCAGACTCTGCCGTTTATCCACATTTTGATCTTTATCCAAAGGCTTTGCAGATCACCGAGTCGCTCAAGCAGGAGGTAGATGTGAAGTTGGTGAACGTAGGCTGTTTTACAGCTGAGTATCCCAATATGACCATTTGTAAGTGCGTATGTCATCACATAAACGGAGACACCGACATTTGTGGAAGATCCGAGTGCATATCCTTACCTAGAGATATACCCGATACGGGATACGGTGTGTATTTGTGGAAATGAGGTACTCGCTCTTACTTATCAAGCAATGATTAGAGGAAGCCAGCCTCAAGCGTAGCTTGGGGCATCTCTTTCGGATGGTTGACAGCCAAAACCTGGCTCCAAGTTTATCCGTTACATGCTGCAAATTCCCTGACGAGGCAACGTGTAGATGATCAAGGCAGATCCGTCCCGGGGTCATGGAGTCAAAGCCCCGCAGTTGGTAAGCATCAATATCATCCATGATCTGTATGTTCTCACGTTCTGCAATGGTCTATCGTTGTCGCGCAGCCGATATCATGATTAGGAAGCAGGCAGT
>JBBPQP010000383.1:0-27889 GCA_038092555.1 Boletus subgraveolens | reverse complement strand
GCTACGTGTATATGTGGGTGGCGGCGCGACGCGGCGCGATGATATCGACCCGCACCCTACCCACGACCGAGTCGGCGGTATGCACGATGCACGCGGTGTAGATGGGATCCAAGCGGCGGGAGGGGGAGGATGCGGAGGCTATACATAAAGTATAATCTCTGCCCGTCGGGAAAGTGATGGGCACGTGTGCGGGCGGTTCGACGCGTGACGATATCAACCGCACCCTACCCACGACCGAGTGGGCGGTATGCACGACACACGCGGTGTAGATGGGATCCAAGCGGCGGGAGGGGGGAGGGGGGGGATACAAAGGCTATAAAGATATAATCTCTGCCCGTCGGGAAAGTGACGAACACGTGTGCGGGCGGCTCGACGCGTGACGATATCGACCACGCCCCTACCCACGACCGAGTCGGCGGGATAGTATGTACCCCGTTACTTATCTGTACGTCATCGCGACGGAGGGGAGGTTGTTCGGTACATAAGTTACCAAGTATGGTTGGGCCAGAATAAAAGATACGCGCGCATTGATACGGTACAGCACGTGGTGTGGGTTGTGGGTGGGCGCCCCGCGCTCCGGTCCAACGGTCCACGGTCCCCGGTCCAAGTATCGACTCGGTGACGATGTGGCTTTTGTGGCAGCCAGTTACTGGACTGGTGCGACGCCACCGCTGAGTCAATTGTGCGATGTGCGTACATCGCACGAGCATTTTTTTTTTGCTTGGCTTGGTTTGATGTACTTGTCCTATTCGCCTAACGTGTGTGGAGTCGATCGATCACGTTTTCGGACGTCGAGGTGGCGCTCTAGCGCCTGTTGGTGATGGGCATTGAGCAGATGCCCATTCCATGATGAGTACGAACCTCGTCGGTTTTTTTCTTCAGCGTCGCGTAAGAGACTGTATGTATGAGTGGGGTAGTCAACTTGTCTGGCGATTCTTGGAATCGTTCTCGTCGTCCTCTTTTTTTTGGTCTAAACCGACCGCGCAACGTGGTAGGGGTCGCACAGGTGTGGCAGCGGGCATGCCACAAAGGTTGGTTTACGAAGTGAAAGCGCGTGCAAAGTGACGTGCGGCATCCACATCGAATGAAACAGACGAGAGGAACAAAGAAAGAAAGAAACAGCGGAACAAAGAAAAAGGGAGGCGCTCATCATACCACCTGTTTTTTCCCATCATGAGATGAGCCTGGTGTTTCCGGATCATGTCAGGGGTGGTTTACGTCCTCTATCCATGTTTGTTTAAAGTGGTGATGTTTTGGAAGTGGCAGGGATGGAGCGGGCGGGGACCATGCGGATCCGAGCGAGGGTGGTGGTGGTGGTGGATATGAGATCAAAACACGCGCTCGGTGAACGGTATGATAAATGATTCTTGTGGGGCCGGGTCGTCAATGAGGGCTGAAAGGGGTGCGCAAGGCGCAGCTTGTTCACGTTTGTAACTGAAAATAAGGCCATAACCCATGACGAATCATAGTCGATCTTTCCATTGTTCCGATCACGGATGGCACAGCTAGGGGTGGCGGCGTCGACGGCGGGATGTATCACGTCGTCTTCGACGTCCTACAAAAGGTTCCTGGGGTTGGTATCCTCATGGACGATGGGAAACACTGTTGGGCCTGTTTCGAAGCGTTCAAGTTGGGCAAACCCCTATCGGCTGGACGTCGATGTCAGATTTAGCTTTTAATTCACCCGACTTGAAGTGCTGACCGTTTCACCATGTGTGCAACTCGCTTAGGGTGATGGCTATTTTCCAGGCCATATGCTTCGTCGTATCCAGGAACCCGCCGTTCCTAAGGAGGAGGAAACAAACAAGGGTGAGTCCAATGGGCCGTTACTGCATCCAGGTCGCAGAGACAATTGTGAGCCCACTTGACAAGTGTTGTTGAAAATGTCAGAGAGATAAGCTCTTCAGGGTTGCAGGACTTCGCCGTTGCCAAGCACTATTGGGCAGCATAATTAAGTACGCGAGTGGATACCGTCAGTGAGCTCTCAAACTCCATCCAAGTCTCGGCCGACCGACCTTTAGCCGCAGCTGCTCTTCGTTGTACTGATCATCGCTGCCCCTCGTCATCTATCGACAAATGAAAAAGTATGCGTGCCTTGCACTCACATACAACAGGAAAAATAGCTTGCATGTCCCACAAATCCAAGCAACGTCGACAAAGCTGGCTGTTTGGTGTGTTCCTATGACAATTCTGGCCGTCGCCGAGAACCATCGGAGGATAACCCCTAATAGAAGCTCCCGTGCGTCTTTGTCCTCTTCGAATGTTATACGAACGAGAACAAACGAATTATAGACGTTACAAGGGACATACCCTTTGGACTTTTCTGACCCCTCGTTAACGCTGCTAAAGGCTTGTAAATCAACGTAAGTTGTAGATTTGTGCTGTACTTTTTCATTTGTTGCAGCTGACGGGCATAGCTGGTGGGTAATATTTCTGGTTGGTCAAACCGTTCACGAGGGATTCGGATGTCACAATTCGAGTCGTTGATCGACTTCACACACTGTCCAAATACGGACATGAGCTAGCCTTGAGGAGGGGCGAACCTGCAAAGGATCAGTTAATTGCAAGCTTCTGTGCTGATAGCTTATAGGTTCAAGTTTGGATGTCCTTTACTTCGCACCACAGCTGAGACACACCTTCATGGCATGTTATCCAATGTTCATTGACTTCTCGCACGTTCGTACGGACGACGAATCGTACCGTGGGGACATCGCAGCCTCGGGTTCCCTTTACCACATTGTCTTGCTTCTGAAGCTTCTGGAAGCACCTCTTCCATTCCTTTTAGGGGCCCGAGAACACATTTACAAACCCTCCATCACGTCTTACGGTGGGTCAGCCACGCGATCAACGATGGAATGGGGTACTCACCGCTCTGTGATTGATTGCTGGAATTAATATGTGGGCTTGATCATGTGTGTGTATTTTGGTGCACGGCTCTCACGATACGTCGTCTTCTTGCGCGCAGGTTGATTGCCTACCTCCCTGCACCTTCTCTGACGGGAAGCATTTCGCTGCCTCCATCAACACCTGCAACTGCGGCCCTTCAGTCCGCCACGTTATCATTAGGAGCCCACCCTGGCATGTTATGCCCAAGAATGCCGAAGGCGATCGGACCCGTCGACAATGCGGCCTGGGTTGGCCGCAAAGGGTGGTTAATGTGTCCAGAAGCGGAGCCCCAGGCCCAAAGAGCTCATTACCCTTTGCAACCGCGTCGAAAGAACGGTGTGCGTGTTGAAGGAAGAGGGAGTTCTTTATCCTTATTTACGCGTGTCGTCTGTAAAAGCTGGTCAACAACAGAACATGCTCTTAGACTGTTTCCGTATCCGCGCCTTCTTCTTTGTTTTTCTTCTCCCTCCAAGCTTGAACCTTTAGGGGGTCGGCGACCGCGAGACAGATGATTCTGCGACATTTATATGCTGTATGTTCAAGTGGGACGCAGGTGAGGCCTCGATCGTCTATTTTCGGGTTGAATTCGGGTGTGTACTTGGATGCAGAGCTTAATGGGATGCAGACAGAAGTTCATAGAGTTAAGGGCCCACCTGGTCCTTGTCGAGAATAGCCAGAATCTAACGTCACGACCATGATCCTCGAGGAGGCTTGACCCAGACTCTGAGGTCTCTTGACATAGTTGTGCCAATAATCTGCCAACACCTACCTCGCGGACAGCCAGTTTTGGCCCACAGGACTCGGAATTCGGCGTACCGTGGTGGAGTTAATCAAATGGCAGTCGGGTCGGATTCGCTGGCTGGGGCGGGTGACGACTTCCATGACGACTGAAGGTGGAACGCAAATATATCAATAGAGTCTAAGCGGATCCCAAACTCGGTACTCGATGGCTGCTGAAGCTTGAAGCTCAATCTTGCTCAAGAAGCGCTGAGATTTCGCGGACTCGAGTAAGACGAGTCGGTGGTCAGTAGCACCAAAACGACTTGAACCCATTTTAAAAAAAAATAATTTGTCAGTATCATGACGCACTAGGGTATATGTAACTCTGACTCTACAATTCAATTTCGTATAATTCCTTGTGGCCACCGGCAATAGCAGCAGGGAAGGTTTTATTTACATTGTACGCTGGTAGGAGTAATCCTGAGTGATTCCCCTGCTAGATTCACTTTGACTGTGGAACAAGTCCCATTGCCAGATTCAGATGCCTCGGATACATCGCGGAGTGACGGAGAATGAAATATTGAAATACGACCGTGACCTGTCCGGTCCTCTATGATACTATAGTGCGTACTTACATTAGCAGCACATCAGCCAACTATAGTTCAATCTGGTGAATTGTCTCCGTTTTCTGAGAAGGAATGGGAGCCCACGCATCCAGGCAGTGTGGCAGATATTTATCATACATGGGCATGTGAACTTCATACCCTAGACCTCTTCACCATTCTTGAAACTGATAAGTACGTGTGCTGAGAAATTCTCGGGTGCACTCTTTTTGAATAATTGAGTATCTTCCTGGCAGGTCGTGTCACCGCCACCTCTCTAGACTTACACTAAGCCTTCGTGCGTGCACGTGTCGTCAACGTGCACGTACATCCAATACCCCACCTTCTGCCGCCCAGGACGGTCCTGAGCCTCTTCTTCCCATCTGACCGCTGGATGAGGTCTGTAAGGGGGAGATCCAACCGTTCGGGTAAGGTCCAATCATCCCCAGGCCCCAAGTGCGGTATGTGTCTCCTGTCCTCAGCTCCGGTTTCCTGCTAAATCCACGACAACAGCCAGCGCTGGCGCCAGAGGCGAACCCACACCACCACAGTCCACACAAGACCCTCTTTACGCATGGACGACAGGTATGAGAAATTATATCCGAACACTCACCATCATTCTGATGTACGCTTCCTCGACTAGTTCAGCCGTGGACTTTGTCAGATCTGTCGAGTGCACCGGCATGGACCCAAGGACCATACAACGAGCGGCACCAGGGTACACTGGACTTTCGTCTCATGATGCACGTTTTCATGTAGAATTCAACGTCCCTGAGGTTCCCGACCACGCAGGGACGGGCACCTTGAACTCAGACCGGGCATTTGTTATCGTACACAACCAGGTGCGCTGGGCGCCATTGCTTTTACCATCATACCATTCATTCTTGTACACTATTCCAGGAAAATACAGGGATCGCTTCCAAACATGAGCAAGACATCGCGGAACACGTCACTCCTCCCTCCAGAGCGGGGTGAGTCAAGCATTAGATTAATGCCGAGCATTTAGAAAGCTGTAACAGACACGGTGGACCACGCGGATTCCTCTCTGCAGTCGAGAGACTACTCCGATAGCACAGATCTTCGACCGTTTACAGCCTTCAACAACAAATCCTTGGGGAACTAGCGAATATGTGTTTCATTTCTACCATTTAATGCCCCCTTGACAGGAATCCGTAGGTCCGTGTGCCAAGGCCACGTTAAACGGCTTATTACGGGCCTTGCAGGTGTTTGATCTTTGGATTTTCTTAATTACACAGTCGGAATCGAAACAGACAATTGTCCGTCAGGGGAGTCATGAAGGATCTATCTACAGGCTATTGTGGAAAATCAAGGAAATATATAAATTCATGATCAAAGAGGAATAGCTCGACAAGATATAGCTCATGCGAGATGTCCTCGCGTCCCTGTCAGAACAGGTTATCGAGCGCATAATATTCGTGGGGGGGTATACTGATCTTACACTTCTTTGTAAGGCGACAATCCTTTAACTCTGTTGCATGTCAGAACCTGTTTGATGGGGACTCTGCTCGACAGGGACGACCTTCTGGAAACTGACGCAGCCACCCAGAAGTACATCGATTCACTGGACTCACTGGTGGCGGTGCTCCAGGGTCATGCTGAACAGCGCACGCTGACCCAGGTCTACCATGTCCCGGAGGATTTAGACATATTTGGTGGGTACATGTAAGGATTGTCATGATCAATAACCAACATGCCTTTCCATCCTTGAAGATTTGCGCTTCAATGAGATCGCACGCGCTTCTGGGGCTGGGCTAGACCCCACGAAGCCTGCTTAGAGGGAACGCGAAGGAAACTCCTGGAAGAAGTCACTGGCTGGGCTCATAGCGCGGACGACGCTCGTGTCTGTTGGGTCTCTGGAAACGGGGGCACTGGCAAACCAGCCATTGCTCATACGGTAGCATGCTGGTTGAAGGAAGCTGGGAGGCTCGGATCATTCTTCTGCTTTGATGTCCCCCGGCGGGGTGACCGCTGTCCTGAAATTTTGCTCACAATGATCACTGAGATCTGGCCAACTTCGACCTGGGGCTCAGACAAGCTGTGGCAGATGCTTGGCCCTGTGGTTCTTGTTATCCCTGCCCTGGACGAGTGTGGCTCGGCTGCCTCTCGGGAGTCCATCCTTCATATCTTAGCTGACGAGTCGACCCAGCTCCCTCCCAATGTTCGTGTTCTTGTCACTTCCCGCCTCACACGTGATGTTCGCGTGACGCCGCAGGACAAGCACTATGTCCGTGCGACCTTCTTGGATGACAAACTTCGCGAGAGCGTTGGACGAGACGTTTGTCTCTACATTTCTCATTGAAGAGGGGGAGTGTTGGAGTACTATCCAAACGGTACGGTAGTATAGCCACCATATTATCTAATCATAGACTGCTTGGAACTTTCATGCTATACTTTAGTGACTACTAACTAGAGGTAACCAGCTTGTCATAATGCTTCTAGCTTTTTTAGGCTTTTGTGGGTGGGAACATCTACTATATCTGGAAGTAATTTTTCATTTTTGAAAAGCCTCCCAGCTAGGTCATGTATTATAACACCACTGAAGACTCTATACATACTTTTACTACTACACCCTTTATGCTATACTTATGGACTTTGAACTCATTCTTTTTCAGGAAAACATGACCATGTGGTTTCTTTGAAGCCTAATGATCAACATCATCTGCTATGAGATTCAGTTAGTATATGAAAAGTAATTTCACTTGAATATTTACACAAAGGGTATTGCAAGATTACATCCATGACAAGCTTCACTTTTGTGTTCAGGCTATTGGTAGCAGAATATTTGGCAAAGTGCTTATCCAATGTCTTGAATACCTGAGCAGATATCCCAGACATTTGATGCTTTTGTACTGCCAAGGAAAAGGGATCTTCAGATTTCTTTTGAACCAGAGCAAAGGAATATTGAAGAAGTATCAAGAGGTCTATTAAGCAAGGTACGTATGTGTGAAAGTTACCAAAAGCTAAAATCAATTAACATACTGATGCCATTTTGAAGGAGTTTTTGCTTTGTTTTTGCTGGCTTTACACTCTAAAACACATGAAAAATTGATATCATAAATATATTTCCAAAGATAAACATACCATGAACAGTGCCTCTATTGTTTGAGGGGAGCCCTGGAAAATATAAGACTATTTTAGCAAATATATAATATAATTAGACATTGAAAAACTCACTGAGCAAGCAACAATCTGCATGATATTAGTTGTATGTAATATATAAAGCCTCAGAGTAAAAACCCACTGTCTATTCAAATTATAAACAAAAGATATAAATTATTATGCAAACATCTTACCTGCTAAATATCCACAAAGGATAAGTGTAAATAACACAAAAATACTCCATCAAAATCATAACTTACATCCTATGGGACCAATTAATGGCTGCACAATTCTTAGAATAGCAATATATTACTTACCAGCTACACATTATTTCAGGAGGAATATAATCATGTCAAAGTTCACAATTAAGTGATATATGTATTTGATAAGCAAACTGCAGGTGCTCATTGTACATCAGGTCACTTACATTCTGTTTTGTACAAAGGATTAAAGAATGATATATGCATATTAGTGATTCAATTTGTGAATCAATGTCATATTACAGTATTACTTGCTATGAAAGTTAATATTAACTGAAGAATCACCTTCACACTAACATTTGAAATTAAATCACTTACTTCCTATTAGCAGGAAAGCAAAAGGAAAATGGATATGAGTTGATCAATAACCATTATTCTCTTATGCATATATGTAGAACCCCTTACAAGCTATTTGTGAAATGGTCATGAAGTAAAAGCATACAAAGAAGTCAGCAGCAGTATTTTTATTTCAAATCCATACTAGATAACTTACTTCCTATTGATGGAGAAGCAAGAGGAGACATGCTAATCAGCAGCATTCTCATTCCAAACCCACATTATACCACATACTTTCTAATGGGAAAGCAGCAAGAGGCATATTAATAAGGAGTCTCATTTCAAGTTAACATCTGATCACTTACAAGCTATCAAAATAAGAACAGGAGAAGGCATGCTGATAAGAAATATGTTCATTTCAAGTCTGCATTAAATCACTTACTCGCTATCAATAAAAAAGCAAAAGGCAGGCAGATCAGCAGCACTCTTATTCCAAATCCACATTAGACCACTTACATACTGTCAAAAAAGAGTAGAAGAAGAGATGTTAATCAGCAGCATTCCATTTCAAATCCATATCTGACAACTTACTTGCTATTATGGAAGAGAAGGGAAAGATAAATTGATCAGCAGCATTCTCATTGCAAATTCACATGAATCCACTGACTTGCTATCAATGAAAGTGAAAGATAAGGTATACTGGTTAGCAGCTTCCACATTTCAAATCCATAGCAAACCACTTACTCCCTATTAATAGAAGAGCAGGGGAAGGGGTGCTAATTAATAAAATTCTCATTTCAAATTTGTATCAGACCACTTACAAACTGTCAATGGTAGAGTAGAAGGAGGCATATTGATTAGTGCCATTGACATTTTAAATTCATATCAGATTACCTACAGCCTATTAGTTTAAAGAGCAAGAGAAAGGATGCTGTTCAGTAGTATTTTTGTTTCAAGTTCACATCAGACTACTTACACCCTAGCAATGGAAGAACAAGAAAAGATATACTGATTAGCACCATGCTCATTTCAAATCCACAGAAAGCTACTTACAGTCTATTAATGGCAAAGAAGGAGAAAACATACCAATCAGCAGCAATCTCATTTCAGGTCCACAACAGACCACTTACATACTATTGATGGAAGAGCAAAAGGTGATATGCTGATCAGCAGCAATCTCATTTCAAATCCATAATAGACCACTTACTATCTATTAATAGAAAAGCAGAACAAGTATGCCAATCAGTGGCATTGTTATTTCAAATTCAGATCACTTACTCCCTGTTAATGGGAAAGCAACAGAGGTATTCTGATTAGCAGCATTTTCCTTTCAGATTCCAATGGATCACTTACTTGCTATTAATGAAAGAGTAGGAGATAAGCTCATTAGCAGCATTCTCATTTCAAATCCACATCAAAACACTAACTTGCTATCAATAAAGAAGTAGATGCCATGCTAATCAGTAGCATTTTCATTTTCAACCATAAATCGACCTGCTTACAAACTATCAATGAAAGAAAAGTATAATTATCAGCAGCATTCCCATATAATATTAACATCAGACCACTTACTGCCTATTAATGGAAGAGTAAGGGGCATACTAATCAGTAGCATTTTGATTTCATATCCACAACAGACTACCCACTTGCTATCAATGGGATGGCAGGAAGAGATATGCTGATCAGCAGCCTTCTTATCTCAGACACCAGATTACTTACAATCTATCATAGATGAGTAGGGGGATGTATGCTGGTTAAAAGAAGCTTTCTGATTACAAATCCATACAAGTCAACTTACGAGCTATGTATCAATAGGAGAGCAGAAGAAGGCATGTTGGTTAGCATCATTCTTATTTAAAATCCATCCAAAGCACTTACTTCCTATCAATAAGAAAAGAGGGGATGTTTATTAACAACATTCTCATCTTAAATCCACAATAGACTACTTACATTCTACCAATATGAGAGTAAGAGGCATATTAATCAGTACCATTCACATTCATTTCAAATGGATATTAGATTACTTACAGCCTATCAATTGGAGAGCAAGAGAAGATATGTTAATAAGTAGCATTCTTACTTCAAACTCATATCACACCACTTACTCGCTATCAATGAAAATGTAGAAAAGTGCATGCTGATCAGTGCATTCTCATTTTCAATCCACATCAAACCACTTACCTCCTGTCAATGGGAAAGTGATGGAGGTATGCTTATTAGCAGCATTCTCATCTCAAATCTACATAAGAGCACTTACTTCCTATTAAAGGAAGTGCAGCAGAAATATAGTAGTTAGTGGTATTCTTATTTATCCATATTACACTACTTACTTCCTATCAATGAAAGTGCAGAAAAGAGCATGTTGATTAGCAGCATCCTCATTTCAAAGCCCATTAGGCCACTCACAACCTATCAGTGGAAGTGCAGAAAAGAACATGCCAATCAACAGCATTCCCATCTCAAATTCACATAAAAGCACTTACTTCCTATCAAAGAAAGAGTAGTAAAAGCCACAGTGATTAGCAGCATTTCTATTTAAAATCCACATCAGACCTTACTGCCTATTGATGAGGGAGCAAAAGAAGGCATGCTAATCAACACTTCTCATTTCAGAAAAATACTAGACTGCTCACTTGCTATCAATGGAAAAACATGTCAGTTAGCAGCATAAAAACATCAAATCCACATCAGACAATTTACAAGCTATGTATGAAAAACATAAGAAGGCACGCTGATCAGCAGCATCCTCATTTCAAAGCCCATTAGGTCACTCACAAGCTATCAGTGAAAGAGCAGGTGATATGGTGATTAGCACTATTCTCATTTAAGTCCACATCAGGCCACTTACTTGCTATCAATGAGAAAGAAGAAAGAGGCATGTTGATTAGCAGTATTTTCATTTGAAATCCACATTAGACCACTTACTTCCTATCAATGGAAAAGCAGGAGGTATGCTGGTCAGCAGCATTTTCACTTCACATCCACAATAGACCACTTACATGCTATCAACAAGCAAGCAGAAGGCATGCTGATTAGCTCTACTCTTATTTCAAATCCACATCAGACCACTTACAGCCTGTTAATATGAGGGCAGAAGAAGCCATGCTAATTAGCAGCATTTGTATTCAAACCCATATTACTACTTACAACCTATCCATGGGAGAGAAGAAAAAGCCATGCTAGTTAGCAGCATTCTTATCTCAAATCCACATCAAACTACTTACAAACTATTTATGAGAGAGCACAAGCAGATATGGTGATCAGCAGCATTCTCATTTCAAATTCACAGTAGACCACTTACATACTATCAATGGATGAGAAGAAGAAGCCATGCTAATCAGCAACATTCTCATTTCAAATCAAAATAAAACCACATACTCCCTGCCAATGGGAGAGCAGAAGAATATATGCTGATCAGCAGCATACTCATTTGAAAGTCACATAAGACCACTTACAGGCTATCAATAGAAGAGTAAGAGGAGGCATGTTGATTAGTAGCATTCTTATTTTGAATACACACTAGGCCACTTACTTCCTATCAATAGAAGTCCAGGAAGAAGCTAGTCAGCAGCATTCACATTTCAATCCACATCAATCACTTACTTCCTATTGGTGGAAGAGCACAAGAAAACATGCTAATTAGCAGTATTTTCACTTCAAATCTATATCCAACAAAATACCTGCTATCAATGGGTGAGCAAAACATGCTGGTGAAAAGCATTCTCATCTCAAATTCAGATCAAATCACTTACATGCTATTATTGGAAGTGTAGGGGTGGGCATGCTAATGAGTCACATTCTCTTTTTACACTAGATCACTGACTTGCTATCAATAGATGAGCAGGAGGTATGCTAATCAGCAATATTCCCATTTCAAACACACATTAGATCACTTACAAACTATCAATGGGTGAACAGAAGACATGCTGATCAGCAGCATTCTCATCTTAAATCTACATTAGACCACTTACAAACTATTCATAAAAGAGCAATAGGAAGCAGCTTCATTGATTTGGCTTTATATTGATGCAGAATACTCACCAACTATCAATGTAAAGCATAGCACATGTTCCTATAATCAGCATCTGGCCCTGAAATATGCAGTTGACCACCCACAAGCTATCATTTAAATAGCAATTGTCAAAACAAACACAATCTTGTGAGCAAGCTTATGTTTTTCATCCACATCCCACTTACTTTCTTTATATCCAATAGTGTTACAAGAATGCATATGAATCCTTTAGTCTGGAAATATTTCAGATGTAATAAAGCCCACTTACTCCCTACCATGTCATATGAGACAAATAAATCCATTAGCCACACTTTCTTTTACCATGTTCCAGTTCACCTACTGATTGATACTACAAAACCATAGTGACATGGGAAAAAAAGAACACTAAGAAGATGTTGACTTGCATATACTTGCAGTGTGACTCACCCCCTTTGAATTCAAAATAGTGATACACATAAATTCATTAGTATGTATATCTACATATATATCCAGTCTCCATCAGATTGCTCACCTGCTATTAATGCAAAAGCAGTAGAACAGGTTATAATGAATGTTCTTGTTTTGATGCACCACTTACATGCTATCAATATGATAACACATATAAGTTTATCATAACTTCCATGCATAATAAACATATCACATACTCTCTTCATGGACAGAATAAATCAATCAGTTAGCTCTTTTACAATTTCCATGATAATTACCTAACCATGTATCAATATCATTCAAGCATATAATCATGTTTTTATCTGAAAAGCACAGACTGTATATCTTACCTGTGTGTGTGGAAACCAACTTGCCAATGCCTCACCCAGACCAGTATCTGTCTCTTGAGTGGACCTGAGTTCAGCATAAGGTACCAAAACACTTGATACCATCAATATGTATATATCTTTGTCATCCAAAAACCATTTTACTCACTATTTGACTGCATACTTAATGCAGAGTAGAAGGTTCTTTTCTTGTGCTGAAACCAACAACATCTGCAATGATGCATCACTCAATGCAGCTGCTGTCTGTTCCAACAGTGCATTACACCCTGCATCAGATGTATCCATGTCTGATGATAATTAGTGGGATAGAATAGATATGGGAGCATATATGTACAAACTTTCTGATAGCACATATGCCTTTGGAGGAAATGCCATGTTGCACAACTCTCCCCATATATCTCTATCAGTAAACATCTGCTCAGCATGTTCCCTCTGCCTTGTAAGCTGATCTTCCTGAGGAAGCAGTAGATCTTCAGGCTGGATTGCCTGTATCATGAGTGCATCACATTTAGTGAATACCACCACAACTGGCACTAGTACCCAAACCAATTAGCTCAGAACACTTCATAAAAAAAAAACCCCCCATCACCATTCCTAGTATCACATTCACCAAAAAACTTCTCCTCTGCAACAGTGATAGCACAATGAAATTGATCCATTGGGATGCAGTACCTGCTCAGATTAAAACAGTAATTAGACCCAAACACAACATACCCACCCACCATATGGCATGGATTTGCTCCTTAAGGAAATTTGTATCTGCACATTTTGTGATGAAGCTCTTCATATTCCTAAACTCATGCTCATGGCCGGCCTCAAATCCAGGAGAGTCATGGAAAACAAATCTCCTGTTGCTTTTGAAGATCATCTCGTAATTGGTATCATGAAGTCCACGCTGCGGAGAGTGAGATAGATTACAAAACTCCGACGATGACATTCATGGTAGCCATGAACTCACCTCCCTGGACCCTTTGATCATAAAGTCAATCTGATCACACGACGAGGACATTAACACCCAGCACATCCCAGCTCAGCCAAACACACCTTTTCCCCTCGGGCATTGTAGATCTCCGGAGCTTCCGTCGAGTTGCAGATTCTCTGAAGGATGGTTGTCTTGCCGGCATTCGCCCTGCCGATGATGAGAACTCTAAATTGTCCAAACTTCTCCATAAGGTCCGGGTCGACATGCTGCATGAAGCGGGCAACATCCGGAGCTTTCGTCTGCATCTTGGCAGCACTCGAGTTGTCAGAACGTGGCTCAAGAGAGATGGGCCCTGTGACCTCGAGTACGTCTGAATCTGTATGCTGGGTTAAGAAAGAGGGAGTGTAGTGACTCGAGAGTGAGTGTGAGTCGGTGTCATTGGCTTGAGTCGGAAGAACGCTCAAGCCACTGGGGATTGTGCCGGGTTGTATGTTGGGTACGTCGGAACGCTGGGCAGGCGCCGGAGATGAGTCTCTACCGGCAATGCGAGATCGGAGGCGTCCAAATTGTTTCTTGATGGCAGCCTTTATTGCGGAAGTGGGTAAGAGAGCTGAAAGATGTGAAGCACGACCGATTGAGAGAGAGGTGGTGGATCCGAACAACGATGGGCAAGGGGTTACAGCGGCTATGCCACTGCGGCGAGTGTTGTGCATTACCTAATTTGGTAGGATAGCTTCTTTCAGGCTCTCACCCTATGAATCGAGACGGACAAAACTTCGCCCGGCGCCTGCCGACTGTCTCAGTGTTCACTTCCCTCTCGCGCATCGTACATTTCTCATCTCCCCTTCCGCTTCGAACTCTCACTCTAGCCTTCATTGCGGTCTAGCTCTCTGTGTATCGGCTGGTTTCCGATATTCGACTGACATACCTTGGATCCCAACAGACTACTCGATCTCGCCAGAGTCACCGAACTTAAGTGCTACATGACGCCAATTTTCATGTGCATGCCCACCGACTCGTATCCAGAGCGCTCCTCCCCAATCCCATCAAATTCGTGTACATACGTGCGCTTTTTTCGGAATGATTCCACAGACTTCTTGTTGCGATGCCTGTGGACGAGGATTCGGTTGCCCTTCTAGCTGCTACCAGGAGACATGTTTCAGTCAACGCAAATTCCACAGGCCGCACCAAAGCCTCATCGCCCGATGACAAGCTGACGATCTCGTGCCCAGAGGGGCGACTTTCCATCACCGGGCTTATCCAAGAAATTCGAGATCAGGAATAGTACAGGAACCAAATTGTCGACCCCCGTCCATACTTTCGACGCGGGAGGCGAGGGAAGGTAGGCTACACATTGCTTTACGGGCTTTGGGTTCCCAAACAGTGGATTTCCGCAGGAAACCTAGACGAGCCACTTTCTGGGACGAGCCAACACGCGCTGCATAATGCGAGGAAGATCAATCAATCCACTGTATCCGCACCAGGCGGCCCCATGAATGCAACCACAAAAAAGCGCCACGTTATTGTTAAAGCTCAGCACAGCCTGTAGGGACGTTACGTGTGTCATTCGCTCCAAGCGTCTATGGAGGCCTAGCGATAACAGCGCTCCTGCCATGTAGGCACGAAGCAATCGCGGTGATACCATCAGAGTTATCCCAGATCTCGCATATTTCGGACGTAAATGTATGGAGAACGATTTCGCATGCTCATGGTTGAGTTTACTTCTAGGTTGTGGCTGTGGTCACGGTCGCGTATGACAAGTCGATTGGCACCGTCGACACATCCCAGGCTCACACCACTATCCATCAAGATCAGGTATGAGTCACCTTACGCACGTATAATAACCACTGACATCAATGCAGGAACGGGTGCACCTTGGGGTCGTCGACGTTGACACGCCTTGTTTGGAATGCTAATGCACCAGATTCTGACTCGATGTCCCAGAGCCGATCTTAGTGTTCATGAGGTCCAAATGCCTGCGACCCGCTGAAGCGATCCAGTCCGTGTATCACGCGTGGATTAATCAGGTCGCGTTGGCGGCGGAGTTGAGGATGGGGTACAAGGCTGCAGAGAAGGAGCGCAGGGTCGTCGCCTCGAGGCGGAAGCAGCCGACGATAGAATGGAGCGCGTGGTGTTGATCTCGCTGACAACTCGGTGTAGACTTATATTTCATGACGTTTAGTTTGATGAGACGAGTAATAGGAAGCGGAAGCACTGTTGCGGTAACGAGAATGAGGTCGAGGTTGACAAGAAGACGGAAACGGAGGTAGATGGTTACTTAAAGAGGAGGCCAAGCTCTTTCGGAGAGCGAATCGCATGAACTTCATACCCTGGACCTCTTCCCGGGCCATTTTGGAACTGATATGTACGACCGCCGAGAAATTCTGGAACGCATTCTTTCCGAATAATTGGGTATCTTCCAGCTCGCGTCACGGCCGTTTCCGATCACCTCTATAGACTAGTACCACAAACCCTGATACGGCTTATTTGAATCGGCGTGTATCGTGTGCAAATTTATCTCGTCTCCAGACCAAGAAGGACTATCTCGTGATCCATTCGAACGTATTCCCTCTCCATCTAATGGAGGATTTCGGTCACCGCTAGACCAAATGTACACCCTCACCTTGAAGTGGGCCATACATGATTCACGCTAAGCTCGTTATCGGTTCGGCTCGGTGATGCAACATTGAAGTGCTTGGGACGCTCGAACCGCTCCCGATTCTGCATGAACGCGTTGGGGTTCGTATCCCGATTTGGCAGAGTCAGAGAACGCCTGTCCGTCATCTGTCCTACGCTCGTTGGTCCTGGACGGTCCATGTTCATGGATCGATATCCGGCACGCGCTTGGCGAACGAACTGCGTTCCTTCATCAAGAATGAGCGGTTTCTCTTCTGGTTCGAAGCACTCGGTCTGAGTCTAGGCTGCATTGATGCAAGCAAACTGATTGAAGTGAGTGAGTAAACCCATTTTCTATGCCAGCAATCTTATCGAGATTCACCATAACTAGGGCCATGATGAGTACGCGGACACATTAACAATGACCCGTGATGCGCAGAAATTTGTCGAGATAGGTTCGGTAGAGTCATCACACAGAGCACCCCACACCTGTACCTTTCCGCGCTGCCCCTCACACCCGAACAATCTGTCTTGGCCGGGCTGTTTGCTTCAAAGGTTTCGCGGACTCCTCGTGTCGTTGTAGGATACGATGCAGAATGGCCCCCGCTCAGTTTTCATTGACAGGACACGCCGACTGGGTCCGTTCTGCTGCCATCTCGCGAGATGGCAAACGGATTACGTCAGGCTCAAGATGACTTAATGACTTGAGTATGAGTAGCGTTCGAGGACGGCGATCCTTTCGAATATGGTGGCTTTGTCATGCCCGTCGCTTTCTCCCCAGATGGCGATATCATCGTGTCGGGTTTATCAGACGCGAGTCTGGGACGCCCGAACTTGGTTACAAATGGGCAGTCCCCTCCATGGACGCACCGGTTTGGTGAACTCGTCTTCGTTTTCTCCAGATGGGACCTGGTTCACTTCCAGATTGTCAGATAGCATCGTTCGAATCTGGGACGTCAAAGCCCACACACAAGTTGGCGTACTCGAGGGACCTGATCAACACGATTGCGCCCTCGGTTCATCGTCTCGGGTTCATCCGACGGTACCATTCGGGTATGGAACACTCTGACGTGGTCGCTGCCAAGTTAGCAACCAAATCAAATCGAATCAATGGCCCCACAAGTCCAATCAACTCAGTCACTTTCTCTCCTGACGGCGGGGTCGTTGCGTCGGGGTCAGGTGATTCCATCAGTCGATTCTCAGTCGATTCCAAGTGCATCGTATCAGGGTCAACTGACTGTACCACCCGGGTGTGGGACACAGCGATGCACTCACAGGTTGGAAATCCCCTTGCAAAGGACACTGGAAAAGTCAATCCGGTACCATCTCGCATGGCGGCAGGATCATCGTGTCGGGTTCCTGGGATGGTACGAACAGAACGTGGGATACTAAGTTGAGCCCGAAGCTTGGCGGTCAAACGAGCCCACTGAGTGACTGAGTCTTTTCGGTCGCATGTTCGCCAGCCACGAAATAAATCATTTGATACCACAATCAAGATCCATGATGCGGTCACAGGCATGCAGGTTTCCAGCAAGCCGTTCAAAGGACACACCTCCGCGGTCGTTTCAGTCGCTCTCTCATCGAACGGGACGAGAATCGCATCGGGCTCATCGGGCGAGACGGTCCGGATTTGGGACATGGGAGCAAAGGTGGAGGTTGGCGGTCCTCTCAGTACTAGGAAACGGTATTTCCGGAGAGTTGGAGCTGCAAATTCCTGGGATAGGCTTGATAAAATTGGGAGAACGGATGCAGGCGACGGAGCATTATGTATTGCATAATCAGATACATGCGAACGGGATTCGGAACAGGGACAAACCCAGTGAGCGATGCCAAGAGGCACAATACACGTTTCATGATCAAAGATGGATAATTTGAAACGAAGAAGAGGAGCACTGGCATAACCAACATCAACATTGACAGGCTGATGGCTTAGAAATGGGAATAGATCATCCTGGACGACCCAATCGCCATCCAGGAATGAGTTGGAGCTCGTATTGAGCTTGTAATCAATGTCCACAGGAATAGCGGTATTTGTAAGTTCAACCCAAGGGATGTAAGATAGGAGTCTATGTGATCCCTACAGATTGACCTACGAACCAACACCAATCAAGGCATCGTAGCCACCCTGCAGCATGTGGGGATAGTTGCAAGGCCCCCGGGTACATCAAGTTCTACTGGAACGACTAGAACAACGTGTCCCCGAACCTGACGTGAGTAACGGGACGATCACCGGAGGAACGGCATACATAATGCAAAATGAGTCGGCAATTGACACGAGGCGCTGGATGGAAGACATGGCTGAGTACAGACTGAAGTGAGGTATTTTTTCGTTTGGTGGACATATTGTACCCTGCAATTATCTTTTGTAAAAGATTTCTAGTCCACACGAAGCTTGCCAGAATTGGCTCGCGGTCCCGCAAAGCCACCTGTCATCACGGATGCGGCCGCAACCGATGGCCCCACAGGTCACAGCGTACTACCGCGTTGGGAGTGAGAAGGCGAGCCAGATCCCTGCACGGCGGCAATCTCGGTCCAGATCCATGCACACACACATGCACTGTGACAAAGAGATACATGAAAGGGTTACCTACCGTCGTCGTCGCAGTGACCAACGACATCGCGGTGGGTTGTGGCCCGTGGGTGGGAGTTCGGGTTTCACTTTTCAACGAATGAGTGGGTGGAGAAAGCTGGAAGGATGTGTGGGGCAACGAGCGGGACAGATCCGTCCCTCGGCATGCTACCTGTATGTGATGGAGTGCTCCCGATCAAGTCACACGACGAAGAGCCGGCGGTAGATTATGGCACAGATTGAAGCAGGGGTCAAGTATATGGAACATGGCAACGATGAGGCTTATAAATAAGCCCTCCAAACTCAAAGTTGCGCTCTGTGAACCTCACGTGGGTCGCGCGAGCATTAGCCCCGAATTGCCAGTGATCGAGTTGCCACCACGTGTCCCTTGGTCCTCCGTTGAGGCAGCACCTTCGGCCCACCCTACATAGTAGATCCTTGCATTTTTCTTCCCTTCTGGTTGCCATGGACGGCTCCTGAATCCGGCGATGGAGATTTCCGATTCAGAGTGATGTATCCAGTATGGCAATTGATAGGAGAACGAGCACTTAGAAGCATGGGTCGACATTACCCAGCTAGGAACCCCCAGGGAGTAAGTACATACCGAGAACAATGGTGAGTTCGTGACATCGTGAGTGCCAGCGTTGCCGCTTTCTGACGCTGACACCGTAGATAGCGTCTCGGATTGAACCCCTTTTCCGGTCGTAAGAGGCTGGTACAGGTTATTCTCTTACAGCGTACGAAAGACCAGCGGTGGAAGTTTACCGCCTTCAAAGTTCCCTACCACTTTGAAGTAACGATTCTCTTCTATGAGACGGGTCATATTTTTCACGAATTGTTGAGTCGGACACGATATTCACGATTCCACGGAACAACTGTTGCGCCTGATTTTGCGGAGGCACCATCGCAGATGCTCGAGAATTGGTCGGGCATGCTCTTATGCTATGGGACGTGGCGACCAAGTGGCGACTAACTTGAAGTGGGTTGCATTCCAGGCGCTGGGAGCCCGAGGTGCTTATGTAAGAAGATGTCAAGCCATTACAAGACGCAGGACCCTTTAGCGGACGACCTTATCGCCAAGATCATCAAGAGGTTGGCGTCCACGTTTCAAATGTGTGTATTTTTTGGATACTCAGCCACATTTACACAGTGCTACTTCACTGTTGGGCTTTTCTACCTGCGCCAGCTTACCTATGCGACCTTTGATCTCGTGGTACACAACAACACTTTGGACGCAAGCACAGACTACACCAAGTTATGGAACAAGTTGAGACAGCAAACCACGCACCTCAAAGGCAGAGACCAGCCTGGCCAGGGTGGCTTTGGACACATCGCTGGCGAATACAACGTTGCATACTAGGGGTATGTTGTCTAAGTCAACGCTCAAATCCGTCTCAAGTGTGATCGAACTGATGTGTGCTCTGCAGATACACCTAGTACTCGCTCGTATTCGCGGCAGACACGTATGCAACCATCTTCAAGAAAGCTCCGCTTGATCCCGAATTGGGCAAATTGTACCGCGATAAGATCCTCCTTCCCGGTGGGAGCCGGGACGAGATGGATTTGCTCAAGGTATGTAAATACCGATCATTAGGCACACAGTGGACTGATTGTGCTGGTTGGTGTAGGACTTTTTGGGGCGCGAACCGAACCTGAGGGCATTCATCAATGAGATTGAGCAGACCGGACGACCTTTGTGACGATTGGGACTTGTGATGCATGTACGATAGCTGCATATTCCGGGAACGGTCGAAATTCTCTCTTTTGCCCGCAAGTGCGAGATACTCGTCTAAGCCATGTTTCACAGTTATCACTAAGGGAGCGACTCGGAGCCTGGTATCTTGAACGAGCCGGCGTGCTGATCCAGCGGTGGCCCTCTCCGGCTTCTCAGAGGAAGCATACGTCAATTTGCCTCATTGCAAGTTCTGAGGCCTGAGACCGAAGCTTGACGTACATAGACTCGTTCCGCTCCCACGACGTCGGTTGGGTTCACCCATCTTTTCTCCCAGTGCTTTGTCCTGAGTGGACGTGCCTAGGCTGGCCTCATCCTCTCAAGATCCCAAGCGCACCCCAGTCGGGCATACCTATCTACCCCGTCTCCCTTCACACAGCCTATCTCTCTACATCACCCTAACTTCATCTGATCCCCTTCCCAGACACGAACAACCCGAAATTCAGTTTGGGTGTACGTCTGAGCCACCGCCTCACGATGCCTCATATGTGCTTACAGTACGTCGTTTTGTGGCTAGGGTTCCGAACGTTCAGCACGCGTTGAAATCTGGCAGAGGTTGACAATCTCAGGCAGAAGCGCCATTGACAGAAGTACACCATCATGTCCCTCGGTCTGTCGTCAAGGAGAAGAGAATCTGTTTTTTTACCTGACATGGTTTCACACAACTACGGCCACTGAAACCCACTCAAGATCATGATAACCGCATTTCCTTCAAGCTGTGTAACGTCACTTTGACTCTCACGACGGTTAAAGCCAGCCAGTAATGACTCATGCTGGCTGCGTTGCAATCCTACCCTCGTACTCGAATCGCACCAAACCATGTAATCAGAATCACGTAAGTTACCCACGCGTCGAACGGCCAAGTTGATGAATGATCCGGTATAATATATCTTATCACTGGACGACATAAAAGCGACACTGTCTTTCCGCAGGTCAGATATCATCTCCCGATTTTCCTCGCTATACTACAACACAATGTCCGCTTCGCTTTCATCCTCTGAGAAGGGACCCAAGTTCCGTGTTGCCATCTGGTGCGTATCTATATTCATGTTCGAGCCCGTCACTCAGACATCCCGCAGTGGTGCTGGTATCGCTGGTCTTGTCCTCGCTATTACAATCGGAAAATATGACCCTTCTATACCCATCGATCTATACGAAGCACATGATTCTATTAAGACTGCCGGTGTAGGAATCACTGTATGGAGGCGGACGCACCAAATTATGATCGAGCTTGGGCTGTTCGATGAATTCAAACAAATCTTTACTCATGATCCCGATAGCGACACTAGTGAGTGACTCAATTCTCGATCGTGTCGGCTTCCGTTTTGAACACCGCATCAGGCGCATGTATGAGGCGATCAGACATACGTGAGGGCGGATACGTCTGGTATCGGAGAGTCCAACGCTGTAAGTGCTTATGTACCCAACCATTCGGAGACCTGTTCTCATGCAAGTGGGCAAAGATGGCCCCTCCTCTATGCACCGTCAGCACATGGTAACTATCCTGGAAAAGTACCTCCCAGCCTCGTGCACAGTATACTCCAATAAGCGGCTCGTCGATTATACCGAACCAGAACAACAGGACGCGCACTCGACGTCACCTATTACGCTGAACTTCGCGGATGACACTACTGCGACCACTGATGTACTCATTGGAGCAGATGGAGTCCGTTCGGCAGTGCGCAAGATCATGTTTGAAGCAGCATCAGAAGACAAGAACAGTAGCGACGAGACGGATCTTAAACAATACATAGAAGCGATCTTCACAGGGATGACAGTATATCGTTGGCTTATCCCTGCGGAGGAGTTGAAGAAGGAAAACCCAGAGAATATCTCTTTACGAGAGATGACAGCAGTGAGTAGGCAATCATACGTTTACACAAAGCTACACCTCATTCTACTGGGATACAGTATCACGGAAAGGGCGGGGTAAGCATGCTTCATGCCGCCTTTAATCATTTTCACCCATTTCACCCATTCGCAGAACTATATATCCTATCCGATCGCCAAAGGGACTATCATCAATGTTGCAGCAACCATAGGCGATCCGAGTTTGACGGGCACGCACTACGAAGGACATTGGGTGTCCGACGCGAATCGCGATGAGCTAGTTGAACGTTTTAGCGACTTTGAACCAGATGCCAGGGCGCTGGTGAAGGTGACTCCTCTCCACAATGATCAAGTGCTCCGGACTAGTCTAAGCAGTACACGATACAGCTCTGCGAGAAGCCGTCCAAATGGGCACTACACGTCGTGAAACCACTTCCATTCTGCGTACGAAAGAGGGTCGCACTTATTGGAGATG
Organism: Boletus subgraveolens; assembly: GCA_038092555.1. Lineage (NCBI taxonomy): Eukaryota > Fungi > Basidiomycota > Agaricomycetes > Boletales > Boletaceae > Boletus > Boletus subgraveolens. Next base: position 5,096 of record JBBPQP010000383.1, on the reverse strand, counting down.
CGGTGCGTCCTTCTCAGATCAGGTGTTGTAGGCGCGTTCCATTGATGAGATGATTCCCCAGTGCCATGCCATGACACCTCACTTTGGTGCCGGCGCGGGCCAAGCCATCGAAGTGCGTCTCATCCCTGTTTTTTTTTTTTTTTTCCCGTTCATTGTCGCTCAAACACGTCTAGGATGCATTTGTGCTTGGCCGGCTCATTGCACACCCTCTTACCACCCTCCATCACACCCAAGAGGCCCTTCGTATCTACGACGAGATTCGTCTCCCATTCGCTCGTTCTATCGCGGACCTTTCGTTGTCGGCTGGATGGATGTACCTGTTCATGGCACCAGGGCGCTATGATGGGACGAGAAAGGAGGACGATCTGGATGAGAGGGGCATCAGTGCGTATGAGAGGGAGGGCATGGAGACCCTGAAGCAGGAGATTCTCAGCCAACGGGATCGGATTGATACGTTGAGCGGAGCGCTGCAGGCATGGGAAGATGCAGAATCGAAACTCCATGCTATGGTCGGCCAGACAGCCAGCTAGGAAGCATCAAGCGATATGTTCCCCGCCGTGCTTCATGTGTTGAACAGTCATATTGTACATCTATCAGCCCGCGAAGAGGTCGTTTTACATGTAAAGTTGTAGAGAACGAATGTATGCTGCTGTATACTTGTAAACCCTCGGAGTTTGAATGTGCCGTAAACCCAGCGTGTCTAGCTCAGTCACGTTTCCAACTTTTCCACCACTACGAGGAGTCCAAACCCCAAATTTTCATTTGAAAGGTGTGTCAAACGTTCCTTGCAATGCGGTCCTTCTTTGGACCCTTCCTGATGAACAAAATATCACATTCAAGCTCAACAGTCTTATGAACCGCTGGTTCAGCTGCTGACTTATTACTTCTGCAATTCTGATACTTTTTTTGCGCATTCATCGAGCCTCTATTGACTTCTACTATCACAGCCGTCCGCAGTTCGTTCATTTCATTCGCTGGGAGGATACATTCGCCATTCAAATTGTAACAGTTGACAGGCCTGACTGACTGAACCCGTGCTACAAATAACGTAGTGATTTCACCGAGGGCAGATGTCTACTGTATTTCCAGGTACATTATAAAAAAGAGTCTGGCATACCCCTCCGGGACACGTCTTTGCGGACAACACAATTTGTTTACAGTCTAATAAATTATGTAAAGACTTCTTGCATCGCGGTCCAGAATTTTCTGCGAGCTTGCCTCCTCTGGCCAGGCGGGCTGGACCTGGGCGAAGACGGTCCACTAGCAGGAAGTGGGTTGGAACCACTTCGAGGGCGCGGCAGGCAGGTGGGGAGCGACGTGGACCTATCCCCGGGCCGCTGGCCACGATGACATTACCGGGCCAGCCTTTCCATGGCTTCCTCGAAACGGATTAGGGAATGATGATGGCACACTTCAGTCATAGATGTAAGTGTTGTTTCCCTGGTGGTGTCATCTATACACTTCTTGATTATTCATTGCTACTACCTGCAGCTGGGAGAGAGGGGTCAGAAACTTGAACTTGAGCACGGTACGTCTCATTCGGAGACTAGTTTGGATCAGTCAACCAATTCCCGTCGTCTTCTGTGTGGATCCATTGGCCTCCTTCTGCCCGCCAAGGTCAAGATGATGTCCATGATTGGATTGACTACAACTCATGCAGTGTTCATCTCCGCCTTGGTCACCTTTGCGACCACCTCTCCATCAATTGCTACGCCATGAGTGTGACCAATATCGCTAGGGGCTGGTAACCTTTTGTTCACTCAGGCCCCATGAGAGTAGAATGCTTGAGCATGGGGACATGCTGCGAGGCTACTAAAGGTAGGGCTGATATCTTTAGCTCCTCAGATTCAGCCATGTCATCAAATGAATGTGGTGCGTTTCCATTAATTGTGCGGAGTGTACGCTTCCGTTCCAACGAACATGGCCCCAACTGGGTATTACCCTGGCGTATTTAGGTGGTATCCATTTCTCTCATCATTATCGCTCAATAATCAGTTTCTTCTTGAACGTCCCGCGGAGGAGGCGCATGTAAGTGAGCCACAGCATTACCTCGTTTGCTTGGCGCTATCGAGTCCGTAGTGCGCCGAGGAATTTCACTGACAACCAAAGTGTATAAAGCCCTTTGACCGAAAGAATGTTTGAATCTCACTAAAATCCACCCCCCAACGCAACCCGCGTGTAGCACTCCATTCCGACAAATTGATATGCTTGTCCGTCCCTCATCGATCATGTTCCCAGCCATTTTCCTCACTGCTACTGCCCGCGCTTTCCCCAGCCACAATGCTCGTGTGAGCCACGACAGTCAGTGTAAAACGGGCCCCTTGCAATGTTGCAACAACGTCATGTCTGTAAGTGCCTTTTTTTACTCCCTCGTAACCACCTCCATCGCAACGCCTAACTGATCACCGCATGCTTTCACTCCCATGTACAGAGTTCTTCGTCTTCGGCACACGATCTCCTCGGCACCTTGGGTATATCCCCCGATTCCGTCTACGGATTGGTCGGCGCCGACTGTTCTCCCATCACGACCCTCGGTGCTGGATCAGGTACCGCATGCACCCAGCAGCCCATCTGTTGCACCAAGAATGCAGACGTGAGTGTCATACAAATGTACTCATCGTTCCCGTTGGACTGACACGCACAATGCTCCAACGTTGCTTTTAATTGCCAACGCGCAGAACGGACTGGTTCAGTTGGATTGTTCTCCCGCTGATGCTGACTTGTGAGTCGAAAGTATGGGGGCAAACGCACATCGCATACGTGGCAAAGCATGGATGTACGGCTTTCTGTATAATGTGGAATCGGGTTGACGCACAAAATGGACAATCATAGCTCGACAAAAAATAGTCACACGTACATCCAAAGATGCTTGATACATCCATGCCTCATCGATGTCTGGTAAATCGAGTCGTCTTGTTTACTCGTCAGTATCTCCGACACATCCGCATGTACGTCCCTCGCCGAGGTGAAGCTTGCGCATTTGAAAGACAATATCCCCGTCGGCAGTCGTATTCCTGAAGCCACTTCAAGTTGCGCCTCAGCAGCAGTGCACGGGTATAACCGCCGTCTGTCTTGGTGGATGAGTGACTCTGGTCGGTGTCAGAGTCGCTGCCATCTGAGCTATTTTCCCAATGAGACCAATCCTGCGGATAAGGCTGACCCAAAAGATCGGGATCCATGGATCCACGAGTAGCAGTTTACCCCGCTGCTCGAACGAGAGAGTCCGCGGTGTTGATTTCAACGTGACCGAGAGAGAATGCTCTGAGGGTATAGGCGTCAAGGTAAATACATACCCATTGTGGAATCAACCAACCCCTTGAACATAAAGTAACCAAATAACCCAAATAACTATTCAGGTATCATGTAGAACCAGACTGCGAGCGTTTTCCGATTCTTAACAAAGGCAATCTACAATATCTTATTTGATTTTTTGTGTTGAAGAGGTTCGCCGGTTTCGCATGTTGCCTACCTTACCTTGTGCAGTTCTGGAAACCTGGACGAGTTTCTTTACGGGGAATATGACGCAGGGAAGATACAGACGACGGTCAGAAAAACGGTTCTGCCTGATTAGTCCTGACAAATCCAATTCCCACTCGCATGACGTCGTGGACCCAATCATTATTAATTTCGGCGTTGATTCTGGTAAGGAACTCAATGTGTTGCATCATTTATAGAGCACTAGTCCTCAAACCAGCTTGTCTTGATAACCTGGGGGCAGGCGATTCAGATTGGGGTCATTCAAATCGGCACTCTGAAGTCTTAACGGGATTCACTCATTTTCACTTCAATAGGACAACCTTAATTTCCTTTTTTGCTAGCCGCATCCTCCAGTCTGTAACAGTTTGACGCCGTCATCACGCGCAGCAGCCGATTCGACTCGACAGCTAGCTGTTTTAAGAAACACTTCATATATTAGTGACAGCTCCTGGGTTTCCTGGATAAAGTAGACAAAGAAGATCAGTAATCGCCCCCTTCATGCCCTCCTCTCCTCCCTTCGAACTCACCAATGATCTGCCTCCGAGTCCCAACCTCATCCATGGTTAGGGGATGGACGAGGATAGGAGGCAGATTGTTGGTGAGTTCAATGGGGAGGAGAGGAGGGCACGAAGGGGGCAGGATTCAACTCAACAGCGAATTGTTTCAAGGAATGCCTCGTGAGTCATATATTAGTGACGGCTACCTTAAGCTATAAAAACCCTAGCTACGTCGTGTATTTCCCCCAGTCCCTCAGTAAAAACATACCCAGACTTTTAGCCGCATTACTTACCAAGTGAGACTCTGCTTTTGTGACCTAAGTAATTCTCTCGGGATTGCTCGTCACACAATCACAGCTCTCAAATGGCCTGAGGTAGAGTACGTAGTCAAGCAACAAGTTAACAACGTTACATAGCGTCTTTTTACTAAGTTTTTAGATGTTACTCACGCTGGAGCCCATCGAGATCGATGTCCCTCCCGACGAGATTATCTCCTGTAAAGTTGTAAAGTTTGTATCTTGGGGCTTCAATCGATGCTCGAGGGCGTCTTGTCACTGGAGCAGTCACCATCGAGAACCCCCGCGGTCAGCGCGTCACCCTAGTCAAAATGATAACGCTGATAATGGAATAAAGATGAGAACTTACTATGGGAAAGTAGACCTACATAAGCGTGGTCATGCCGCCAGGGAGGATCGCTGATGTGACTCGACTCTCCCACACTGGCAGCTGCACGGGTTTCAAGCTAATTCGATTCACTACCTTGATCTTGCCTCATAAAGTCGTGCTCCCAAGCTGCAACTGAATATGTCGGCGATGCAAGGTACCGATTCATTGGATAATCTAGAGGTGTCGCACTGAAATGTCCAAACAAAGATAACCCAAAAGCACTACAGGAGATCCGTACGGACGAGCGCGTCCGGTGGGTGCGGTTCTTTCCGGACGGCAGGCAGATGGCATGGGTTTCGGAACACATGACAGCTATGCGATTGCGTGTCGCAGATTGTCGCAGAGTGGGGTCGTCCATAAACACGCGTGTTGTGGTCATCTCAAAGGATGGACGATGGATTGTCGGCGGGGGAGAGGATGGGAGGGTAACGATCTGGGACGCCGAGAGCGAGCAAG
>JBBPQP010000382.1:0-27969 GCA_038092555.1 Boletus subgraveolens | reverse complement strand
GCAGATTTTTGACCTCTTCGAGGGGTGTCTTCTCCTTCCGTCCCTTACCCTCCTGAGAGGACAGCGTTGCCAACTTTGCCTCCAAATCCTTCTGCGCCTCGCCAAGTCTGCTCTGCTCCGCCTCCAGATCAGCCTCCTTCGCAGCTATCCATTGCATCTTCTCCGCAATCATCGCCTCCGCCTCCACTTTAATCTGCTCCTCGCGTACGCGCCATGCATCGAATATCTCTTGCTCACGTTGCCGCACCGCAGCCAGAATTTCCTCCTCACGTCTTGCCATCGCGGCGGCAACCTCCTCCTCGCGCTTCCTCACAGCTACACGTAATTCTTCTTCGCGCCTGCCTACTGCCTCTCGTATTCGTGCATCGAGCTGAGATTGAGCTGTTGACACAATGTTATGCAAACGAAGAATCTCTGCGTCTTTTTCCACTACCAAGGCAGTGAACTTCGCTTCTCGATCGGCAAGCGCAGTTTCCCGCGTAGAAATTTCGCGTTCCTTTGCGATGACGGCAGACTTGTGCGTTTTCACCGTCGAGAGCCTATAGACATTCAATGGTTTTAGCATACAACACAAGGGGGAGCGGGTGAGACGAACATCTTCTCTGCCTCGACGACTTTAGTGATGAGTATTAGTCGTTCATGTTGAAGAAGTTGTGCGGCCGAAGGTCTCATTGCAGGCTAGCAGTCACACAAAGTCAATTGAATCAGGACGTGATGAGAAGCGATTCGACCCACGTTCAGATTCAGCATCGCTTTGATGACACTTGACAGTGTCTGGCTATAACCTCTCGGTAAAGGTGGTATGCGTCCGTTTCTAACACTCGGTTTGTACAAACCCAAAGGACGCGACTAATAAACACACCTTATAAACGTGCTCAGCTCGGCATGAGTCTTCGCTTCATGAAATGGGGGCTTGAGGGCGCAAAGTTCGTATATGAGACATCCGAGGGACCAGATGTCCGATTTTGAGTCGTAAGCTTTTTCTTGCATCAGTTCCGGAGACATGTAATATGGCGTCTGATACCACCAAGTTTGTGTTAAGATCGGACAAGGGGAAGGAAATCCTTGCACGTACCCCAACATAGGTGTTGGCAAAGCTCGCCTGCGGGAGTGCCTTTGACAAACCAAAGTCACCAAGTTTGACAGAGTTGTTCTCGTCGAGGAACACTGGGGACAAACACGGCATAGATGAGCCGAGAAGGCATGAGCGAGACCTGACGAGACACGCACCATTATCTGGTTTCAGGTCACGGTGCAAAATCTGGGGGCGTCGTTCCCTGCCGTCTGAGTCGGAGCTATGGTTTGGTGGATGATGACAGTGCTGCAATGCCAATAATATCTGCATGAAATAGCTCCAGATGGTATCTTCGGGAACAGGCCTATTGTATTTTTGTGCTTGTTTGATGATGCCGGAGAGGTCACCACCACCGCAGTACTCCATGAGGATGTAGAGGATTCCAGCGTCTCTGTCGACGTATCGGTCATGATATCGTACGATGTGTTCGTGGTCTAAGTCTTTGAGGATATTTCTACCAGTGAACAGCTAAGAAGAGGGGATGAAATAAGGTAGGTAGACGTACACTTCGGCGACGATTTGCTTCCTGTCACGGTCGCTCATGCGCTCAAAGTTGAGTTCTTTTCGTGCGAATACCTACAGTAGACACTTGATGAGACAAAGTGAAATACCAGTGGCAGATGGGTGGACTGACCAAGCCATCCGACTTTCTTCGCACTTTTCGAATGATGCCGAAGGAGCCATTGCCTATGATGTCGAGGGGTTCGTACAGCTCGAGGAATGAGGACATGATGGGGGGTATCATAAAGAGGCGCACGCACTGCAGGCGCTATACTAGTGTAAGAGTGTGTTTGAAAGCTGGACAAGATGGAAATTCGCGAACGGTCCTCTCTCGAACATGTCACGCGTGTGTGTGTATCATCACGTGATCGTGATATCGGGTCATTTAGTCCGACTACCATCGAAGTACAACATCTGATACTTAATCGGTCGGAACTACAAAAAGGGAGACCGATATATTGACTCGAGGCGCGATTACAAGGTAACGGATTATCGCTACATTACATGTCACTGTCCACATACACTCTTGAACAAAGGAAAACAATGTCTTGCAAAAGCCCCCACAAAAATGGTGGCTAATAGCTGTCTCTGCATGCAACATCCGCGAACAAAAGTAAGTTCGAGCAGAGCGACATTCACCTCACGCGATGGTGATAGTCTGGTTCAGTATCTCGAAGAGAGGATAGAGTGGAAGCTACACCGAAACGGATCCGAGTCAGTGTCTGCGTCTCATTCCAATCGTCACTGGTGTTGGATCAACTCACCCCAACAAGTGTGACGTGCACCACACCGATCAATGCAGCACCTTGAGAAATCGAGCTAGGAACCTGCACAGTGAAGTTTTCGTACGGGGGCAGATTTCCCGATGGCCCCGGCGCCTGAAATTGCGGGTTAAATGGCCCATTGTACAAGACGGTGCCCATGGTGGCTGAAGGGGAGGGGCAAGGACTGTCTGGGCAAGACAGCAAACCGATGACGACAGCAACCTCTTCAGAGCTCGTCAAGGAATCCTGGAAAGCGAAATGAAATGAATGGGGTAATCAGCGAGGCGTTCCGGGCGGAGAAACGGAGAGGAAGATGCGGAGAGTGGCAGGACATACGGGGCGTTGCACTTGGACAACAAGACTACTTCCTGGTTCCACGGTTTGATTGTAAGTTGGCAGCCCGATGAAAGCAGCCTGTGCAAAGACTACGGTGGCGAAGAGGAAGAGGGAAAACAACGACTTGAGCATGATGGATGGCTAAGGGTAGGAGTGTAAAGCTGCGGTTGAGGACACTCAAATGTACCATGTTTTATACTCAAACAATGACCCGGAGAGGAGCATAGCCTACTATGGGCATTGTCGCCCGCATTCGAACCGACTGCCGGACGGTTAGTCAAGAAGTATGCGAGACGACAATGGACGCGGCCTGTTTATGTCATGTCGTACAGGTGGGCCTGCGGTCCTGATTCACAACGATTCAATAAAGCAAGTAGGAGCGGGCCATAAAGAACGTCCGCTGCTGGGAGTGGGCACCGTGCCAAGGTCACTGCGAAAATGTTAAGTACCGCGAATGGGTCGCGTGATGTCGAGTCAGAATACTGGGGCAAGGGGCACATGGAAGAATTTGCTCATGGCTCACGAAGCTCGTCCTTGCGTCCTGCCATGCACAAGGAGCATTCCATTTTACCTGTTCTCTCGGGACATTCCGCCCGAGGGCCGCAGCCGCTATGCGTCTCTTCTCGGGAATCCAATTGCAATGGTCTAGCTGATCGGATCAACCTCAATTAGTAATAGGAGTATTGGCGGTGCCGGTAACTCTTGTCCAAGTGGCACAAACGCGTGAAAAAAAAGAGAAATTTAGAAAATCCAAAAAACCACCAGCCTGCGCACTCACTGTACACTCACCTCTTACATTCATTATAACTCCTTAATTATACCCTGTAATCATGGATGTTAGCGAATACGACGATGCCATATGCAATTTTGATGCATATGGCAGTGACTTCGAAGTTCAAACGTTCACGGGTGATCAACGGGACATATGCAGTCTAGGCTGTCGGCCGAGATTGCACCCCCAATGCAAAATTGGACATAGAGCTATTGTTATAACCTGTAAGCAACAAATGGGGCTTACATCCTGTAGTAGGAAGCCTGTAGAACATTCAGTAAGGTAGTCCCTGCCTTAGTAGAAGGTAAGTACCTGTAGAACAACTTAGACTGTAAGGTAGTCAGTGATAAGTGTCATCGAAGTACAACTACAACACGACTACTGTGATTATGTAACTAAGCAGTGGCTGTACTCCCGCATTTGCCGACTCGCTCTACGTAGCGACTTCATATCGAGTCGCTGCGCACATTTCTCGTTTCCCCTTCCTTGCCGTCCTGTCTCACATCACTATCGACGCCGTCGCCATCACACTTACGCTCCTGATCGTTGTCGACGCCTCCCGACTCGTCCCGCTCGCGGCTCGCCCATCTGGCCTCGGGCCCTCTGCCTCGACTTGATGCGTTCATAGTGTCATCCCGACGTCCCCGGTCGCTGTAGAGATCTCCTGTTATGTTTCCATCGCCGCGCAACTTGCTCTGTATGTCTGCGCCCTTGCTCGATTTACTCGACTGTCTCGGGTGGTCGCGCTCATTTGTTTCGCTGCGCGGTCATTCGTATAGGCTGCTAAGTGGTAAGGGATAGTCCGGGGATGTATCTGGTAGGTCTTCCTCGTCCGTTGAGGTGTGCTTATCGTCTTCAGTTCTCGTCGTTGATTGCATTCGCGCCCCCGAACTTCCTCTTCTCTCTCGATCGACGCGTTTCGTCACGTCATCACGTTCTCCCCCTCGGCCTGCGCTTCCCGGTGCATTCCTACGACCTCCTCGTGACCCGCTGCGTCTGCGCAATCGTATGCAACGCTGCCGTTTCATCTATCGACCGCTTCACCACCTGGACCGACCTGCATGCGTATGCGGTCTCGCGACTCGACTCACGGCTTCTCCTTTCGTCTGCGTGAGCTCTTTGCAACGTCTGGCAATTCAGTGAGCTTGCTGGGTCGACGCGTTTCGTCGCCTCTGCACACCCTCTCGACTCTCTCGATTTGACTGTCTTGGCCCCACCTCGCCCCCTCGTTCCCGCGCGCCATCAGGCTTGTCAAGCAGCTCTGTGAGCTCATCCGAACGGCACCGCGCGTCGTCCAGACGAGCCCCCAGGGTTTCTCGATGGTCTCGGCTCCCTGTGCTCGTGCCGTTCTTTGACTCGTCGTCTCTGTGTTCCGGTTCGTCGATGCACTCGTGTGCCCGACTTTCTTTGGCGTTGGTCATCCGAGTTCTCTCGTCTACCCTCCTTTCTCCTTTCTTGACCTTCTCGCAGCTACCCTCTACCTCAGTATGGCTCTTTGCCACCCCTTGGCCCTCTCCACATTTGGCCGACTGCACTGCAAACACAGCCTGGCACGAAACACTGACAGTCATATTTACCACCCCCATAATAAATGCTCGTAAATGGTCTGATCGCGAACATCGGGAACTGACTACTTGTGATCGGCCAACTCGAACAGAAGCAGGCCAATTGCATCGAAAATACGACTTAGGTACAACCAAAAGTAAGCATGTCATTGGCTCTGTGTATAGAAAGGATGAAACCATATTAGACTCCTTTCTCATGCGCTGACCCAGCATTCCCACCTGATCAGTGCGCCAGTATGTTCCGATCTCAATGCATTATGACCAAGGCGGCAACTAAGTGATACCCTCCATTGTGTTCAAAACGTGGCCACAGCGCCTTTCGAGTCCATCACACTTCTCGACAACTCGATTTTCTTGTGAAAGAGAGCTCTGTCAGTGGTTGGGACGATGCATGTTGTGTGATGCACGTAACCAGACTCAGACACAGACAATAAAAAAGTGGCCTCGCACCTTGGAATTCGGGGGAGGGACATTCAGGCTGCGCTCCGTGATCCGATCTTGTCGAATGAACTTAATCTTCCCAAGGTTGGCCGTGCTCTCACCCCGGAATGTGGAAAGGTATGCTCTGCTAAAACTAATTGAATGAGTATTCTCGTCAAAAGGGTTATGACGCAATCTTCATCACTTCTCATCTGGGACTCGACGTGTTGGTCGTCGATCTATCGTCAACAGCAGTTCAGGTTACACGCGAGTAAGGCTAGAAGCCCGAAGGGAACTTATAAGTGTCATTCGAGGTGGCAGAGTTCTTCAACCTTGCAGACCTTGGTGATCAACGATTCACGTTGATCCACGACTACACGCGTGTACCCTCATCGACGTCTCTGCAACTGCATGATGACCAGTTTATTGGATTCTTTGTCGCGATAGCACCAGTTCTGGGGAGTGATTGTGGCAAGCAAATTTCTGCGGTGCTGAACCCTGGTGGTCACCTCATCACACTCGTCTGGCCACTCAACTTACCCGTTGGATCGTCAGGGCCCACCATTCTTCGTGAACACCATGTTGACACTCGGAGACGGCTGAGAGTCCTCGACAAGGTTCCGGAAAATGGGATCCCCGGGCATGTAGGTCGGGAGAGGCTGGTCGTCTACAGTTGTGATCTCTGTACACTTGAAGCGCTGCAACAACCAAGTACCACTGTAAAGCAACGGAAACTTCTTTGTACATTGATATCGAACTTTGAAAAACTTGCCAATTTGGATCTGTCTATGGACATTAGGAAATCCATTTTTGGGTGTACAAAGGTCCCCAGGGTTGCACGAAGATTAATTAATTAATTACCGTGGCAGCAGGGCGACACGAGGAGGTGCCTCTTTGCGCTGTGCACAGGTTCCCCGTTCTTGTAAGGCCTGCCCGCATTCTTTGCTGTAGAGATTTTTTTCGTTCCCTTTGAAGTTTGGATATCCGGGCCTACATTTCGGGACCTCGGATATTGGATGCAGTGGGATTGACCGTCCCAAAAGGTGAAATGCGGGATGTCAGTGGAATTTGCGGTTGCTATTGGGCTTATTGCAAGAGCGCAATGTATTCGCCTTCATGTGCAGAGCGATGCTCGTCTACATGAAAAGTCCATTCGAACTCCGATAAGTACTGGCCGTCGAAGTTATGTAACTTGAACTCGCGTCCAAAGGTATGTGGGACTGAAATTAACACCGTTGGACAGCTAATTCACGTTGGTCTATTTCTTAGAGCATCGAGTACACAGGTGAGTGACCGTTGAATAGATGGTTCACTTTCGTGTATTTCTCGGTGCCCCGTCCGCCGCGGACATCGACGCGGATCCGAACGAGTACATCTGGCAAACCATCCAAGAGCCCTCCTCGATCACACCGCATTCGCAATCCTTCCCCTACCCACCCGCGACGCTCGACGCAGCCAGCCGCCGCATCTCCCTTCTATACCAAAACGTCATCTTTGACTCCATCTCGGCACAAGAATCAGAACCGGAGCAGGGTGATGACCTCGCATCTCAGCAATATGACGACGATGCAGACCGTTCTGGTACGTCCTTCTCACCGGTCTCCGAGGATCCGCGAACAGAACCTTGATACCCAGATGGGACGACATTCGTCACTTGGCCCCCTACTCCCGCTGCAAACACCACCGGAGCCCCCTCCTTCCTCCGACCCTCCGGTTCTCTCCTCACCGGGACCTATGAAACGCAGGAAACAGGCACCTCCGTCGATTATTCCGACGCCTCCTCCATCGCTCGTTTTCCAAATTTCCAGTTCAGCTTGCACAAAGTCACCCCCCTGTCCTCCCTCTACGCTGCCGCCAAATCGGGAAAGGGATCTCGCAAAGTCAACGTGCTTCTCGCTGCCCTCGAGGTTCAAGGACCCGACACCGTCCGCGTAAAGAAAGGCCCCGACGCAGGCCAGGATGTCTCTATCCTGAAGCTTATCCTTGGCGATGATCAAGGCGCAGTATGTAAATTGACAGCTTGGAGAGATACCGCAGACGCTTGGGGTGGCTTTGGACCCTTTCCAGGGCTAAAACGAGGCGACGTTTTGTATTTCGAGAGCACGTTTCTTTTCCACGTGTTTTCACTCCAAATCACATGTTCTCATGCACGTTTGTTTGATCATTGACAGACCTCATGGCCGCCTGGGAAGCGGGCAGTACAATCACATTGACTGCGTCCCCATACAACAGGCCTAGCACTGAGATCTGTTATCGAACAATGCCCTATACACATCAAGACAGTAGGCTCCGGCCTGATTTGCGCTTGGGTCAAAGCGACGTTGTTGTCAGCAAGGTTGCGGCTCTCGTTCGGTGGTTCGAAAACATGGCTGGCCTTCCGGGTGCCTAGCAGCGAACCGTCTCCACCGGAAGGCGGCCGCACCGGACTCCCAAATCTCACATGTAAAGCTAGATTGCTTGTGACACAGCCTCCATCAATGCTGTACATGAAATAGAAGCGCCGCTCGGCCGCCGCGTTGCTTCGGAAATTGCAGCAAGGCCTTGCAGCGGTCGCCATCACACCCTTTTTCGAGCTGCCTAGGCTCTACATGACTAGGAGATATTTCCATAATGATCCATGATCAGCTCATTCAGCTCCACATTCGCAGTTTTCCGGCTGCACTGTACCACCTCTTCACTGTGGCACAATAAGTTACTACTTGCCCTTGTTCTTCCACATCCTCCACATTCTGTGCCACAATCACGACGACCACCACATGGTTCGATCCACTCTCATCGATTATAAGGCTGGTCTGGGAGTGGGTCCACACGGCACACACACTACCTCTCTTAAACCACTCGACAAAGACATGCCTTCGTCGCCTGCTCCCTTTATCACATCCTTTGGCCTTGTGACACTCCAGCACGACTTAAAGGCACTCATCAACTCGTCCCTGCTAGTGAAGGTCCCCCTCACCATGCGTCCTCTGGCCAAAAAGAGGCGTTCCATCCCCTTCTGTCTCACTTTAAAACGCCATTCGACGACAATCTTCTTCCGCTCATCGCCGTCATCTTCTGATGGCACCACCTCGACCGACTGTACTCCAGCGTTGGAGAAGGTGGATCCCATATCCATGACTGATGTGGCCGTCGACTCGTCGCCAGAGACGCCTATACACATCACAGTGAGTGGTTTTGACGTCAAGTACCCGAAGAAGATGTTGACGTGATATTACCGCGTGTCCGCTTACGCTCCCCTCCGCCAGCCCTCCATAGGCACAAAAATCGTAGATAGGTTTTGGCCCGAGGATGAAGCACCGTATTCCGAGGAGAGTTGCCGTGTACCAGTTCCAAGCTGTTACCCCACTGCGTTGGCACCTCCACCACATCACCGCCGTGCACCACGTTCATTAGGATCCATTTGTGATGTGTCCTTTAGGTATGTTACTCTCCTTGTGCGGTTTTGTCGCTCGGATTGTTGACCCGTTGACCTCATGCAGTGATCCGTTTCCTTCGCGAACGAGTAGCGAGCGCAATACTGGTCCATTGCGATTCCCGTTCTAGAGTACATCGACTGTTTATCTTCGTATAACTTCGCCGTCTTCTTTACCATAGTAGATATAGAAATAGTTTAAGGGCACTGGTAAATAGCATAGAATGTAGAATTAGTGTACAATCACCCACACACGGATGTAGTCAGACAGACCTGGTAGCACCTTCGCAACCCAGAATAGCCCACGTACGTTAGCGACCCGGACTGATCGGTCTGATTTCGTCCAATACCAACTTGGTCGCCTCGACGATGACTTCCCACTCTGTCCGATGCATCCTCGGCTCGTAGTCGTTCTTCAAATCCTCCCCCTTGTGCACCTCAACCTCTCTTACGATAACCGGCGCGCCACGGTCCACCTCTGCGATGACGCGATGAGCCATCACCCCGAGTTTGTCCACCTCTCCTCGCTGAAATGCCTCGAACCCGCGTTCCATCGCGTTCGCACCGTCGAACTGGCCGGGTAACGCGGGGTGGATGTTGATCACCGGGATATCGCACCCAGCACGTAGCTCGCCCTTTTCGTCCACAGCCACATCCACACGTTCGCCCCCACCTTCACCCTTTTCCTCAGCCCCACCTGCACTCTCGCTCTCCCGCGATGGCAGAGGCGGCGGCGGCGGCGGCAACGCTCGCACGCCACGCATCACCTCCAAAAATCCCTCGCTGACGATATGCATCCAACCCGCGAGCACCACCACATCCGGACGTACCTGGACTACCTCCCTCGCAACCGCCAAATCATACTCTGCGCGCGTCGCACCCGGGTTAGCGCGCAAGAACGGTTGGAGTCCTATATAGGCCGTCGGGATCGGTGGGTTGGCTGTGGCGGCGCGGGTGAGCCCGTACGCGGCCTTGCGGTTGGAGAAGACGAGGACGATCTGGGCGTGTGGAAGATGTGGGGTGTTGCAAGCGTCGATGAGCGCTTGGAGGTTCGTGCCTGGTGGAGAAATGGGTTAGCGATCAGGGTGAACCCGGGTCGAGCACTCTGGGGGAAGAGGAGGGTTGGATGGGATGTTTTGCCGTACCTGAACCGGAGATAAGGACCGCTATTCGGCGCAAGGGTTCTGTGGCTGCTATTTCTGTGGCCATGTTCTGGTGGGGTAGGGGAAAGCAATGAAGCTAATACAGGACAGGACAGTCGTCGTAGGTGGATGGCAATGGGCCAATGACCGATCGCCACTGCAACTCGACGGAGCAGTCCGCTGTATGCCACTATGCGGGGTTGCACAAAACTCTAATGTCATCACTCTTTCTCCGATTTCTATCGATCACACCCGCCTGCCAATCTCGCTCAAGATGAATGATTTTACACTATACTCGTCCTCAATGGCTCGAGAACCGTTTTCGACTACTTCTGGAGCGGTGCTGTACGGACCGGGATCAACCGCGACTCCGAGACGGGGATAACGTACACCACGAGATGCCCCTGAGGAGTTGTCCATGACAAAAAAGCCTTACAGGGTACTAGTACGGTCCACAAAAAGCTTAATGAGAGAGGTGGAGTCCCCCAAATTTCCTGTCGAGTCCGATTCCGAAACAGCCCGGGTCGGGAACGGCCCGGCGCAATCAACACATCAAAGATGGGGAGGGGAAGCGGAAAACGCCTACCCTCACTTTCTCCATACAGTAATCCTGATACCGAAACCTTGGAACGACGGCCAGGGAGGCTGGACATATACATATACCAGAACAATGGCGCGCGCGGCCCCTTCCTTGTTCAAGTTCCTGATTATCAAGAGGCGTTAATAACCTCGCGATATGTCTAAATTGGGGGTTAACAAGGTTTTTCGCTCGGGCCGTCGGAGGGGCTGGGGAAAGCAACCCGGTGGCTCTCGCTCGCGGCATCTTTTGCTCGGTTAATGCTCGGGAAGTAAATTACCACAGGCACGAGCCTGTCTCCTTCGAGACACCCTCGTGAGCTCCTGTGGGACGTGTCCGGGTACGAGACCACACCGCCAGCGAGCACATGGCTTGAGACACGTCACACAAGTCAAAATCTTCGAAACCTCGCGTCCTATTCAAAATCTATCATTCATTCGAGCCTGCCGCGAGCCTTTTTTTTATTTGCTTTTCCTTGTGATTCGCGCCCATATCAAGTGCACAACGACGCCTTCCATTCCGCCATGATCGGTCTCACGCCCCCCATTCTGCTCAACCCCCCTGGGGCTGGGGATGGAACATGGCATCCCAAGGGGCCGCCACTGTCGTCGATCACACTGGGTCACCTGCTTAATCCATTTAGCGATCGACGCATATCGCACGCATCTTTATGCACGCACACACGCAATAAACACCGATGACGCTACCTTTTTTTTGTTTTCTTTCTAGGACCTTCCACTTCTTTCTCCAAACTCCCCACCGTCCGTCCAATTCGTGGTTTTTTCGACCATTCCGTGCGACCTTGGGGATGATGGCCCCAAAACGAGCACACACACACACAAAATAGTGTACATTGTGTACGGGAAGCGTACGTCTTTTTCCAAACTTGAGAAATAAGACATGGATGACGTCTTTACGGGAAAAAAATTCGCCAGCAAAGAAAAAGAGTGGTCGGGGCGGGCCCCGTAATAGCTGTCGTGTGCGCGCGGCGGGATAACACCACACGCTTCCCAAGGGGTAAATTCCGTGGAGGTGAGCGGCGGCCCAATAGGCGTCACACAGGAAGGACGAGAAAAAAAGCACACAGTGCATCATATTGACATCTACTTCCGCGGCTCGCGCCGGGGACGAACGCTCGGACTGAGGGTGGGGGTGGAAAATAACGCTCTACATTGCAGCGTTCAATACCTCCGTGACGGATATACTTTAATACGAGTCCTGCATGTGTATATGCAGGTATGTGTGCCCCCGTCCTTTTGCCACCATTCCTTCCTGTTGCACACCCACTCAACCAGCGGGGCTACCCTAGGAGACTTCTGTAGACGCTATCAATCACGGAGGCAAAAAAAAAACTCCATAATCCATCCTCGATGAAAACCGTCCCGGGAAAATGTAGCGTCACCGTTTCGCAATCGGTCGTCAGGCTTCGAGTCTATCCATCACCACCCGTTGATGATCGATGATCGATGATTCCCTCCAACTCGTCATACCACGCCTAGTACTCGTTGACACGGGATCCCTCATACTTTTTCGTTTCACGTTTCCATGCACGACTAATACGTCGGCGATCATCTCTTTCTCAATGCCCATGCTGATTCACCCACATCGCACCCGGATCTGTTCCAAGGACAGAAGGACACTATCCATCTATTTGATCATCCCTTCGTCACACGACCAGCGTCCATCAGAACATGCCGCTCAAACTCCCCCAACAATAGTTTAATCAAGTCACCCGACCCGATCGTGCACTGTGTTATATATATTTATATATTATTTTCACTAGATATATATTACTTTTTACTTGTAATAATTTTGTTTAGGTCTCGTGTCCGCAGGAACAGTAGACGGAGAGACGAAAGTCCAAGTAATCACGACAATCGATTGACGGCCGCACGTAGGACAATTAAGAGGGGGGTAGGGGATGGAGACCGGAAAAAAGAGTGACAAGGTTATGTGTTTTTGCATATAGCCAGCTGGACACAGAAAAGAAAAGTAACAGGCACAAAGGAGTGGTAGTACAACGATACCTCGCGTAATTAGATTAAGATGGGGTGGGGGGACAGCGACAAATAGCGACGACCGGGGCAGTCCGACGGGAGGGAGCTGGATTTTGTAAGCATCGGGTGCTATAGGGGTAACCTAGGAGAGGGCATGGAAAGAGAACGGGAGGGACTGTGATACATCCAAGACTAGTCACGTTACACCACAAGAGAGAAGGAGAGAACCAACGGATAACAGACAAGAGGGTAGAGGCCACAGACCCCCGCCAAAGTCCAAAAGCCGGAGTGGCAAAGAGCTAGTAAGATGTGTACAACGAGGCCATCGACGAAGGGGCGCCAAAAAAGAGGTAGAACGTACGACGACCCCCCTCAAAGCACCATGCCATATCCGCTACCGTTGGGAACCATGTGCATTGGAGGGTTCATAGCCTGTTTCATAACCATCCCATTCATCCCATCCTCTCCCCTTCCACTCCATGGGATAGACACAGAGGTGTTGATATGGAGTCCCGGGGCGCCGACCCTTCTCGCCAGGGTAAAATCGGGAATCGCGTTTGACAGTTCGTAACCTCCAGACGAGGGGGTCCCACGAGACGGAGTACCGAATCCACTTCCCGCGGACGCACTCCCGCTTCTCTCCCGCCCGCTCTGGCTCGAGCCGACGGAAGACGCATCATCACCATCGGCTGCGTACGAAATCGGACCGTGCTGGTGCTGAAGGCCCAACATTTGCTGTCGCTTGAAGTTGACAAGATAAGTATAGTCAGTGAAACCCGTAGCCGATGCGGAGGGTGGCGAGTGAGTGACAGCGTGGGTACTATTCGAAGGGGGCATCATAGACCGTTGTGGTTGGAGCTGGAGTTGAGTGTTGTATCCCGGGTACATGTTCGCAGCCCAAGCAGAGACTTTGTCAGCCTCGGGTGTGGTAATGCCGTGTTGTCCGATGTGAGCAGTGCCCGAGAAATGCTGAGAAACGTGAGGTTCGTAGAGGGCAGGCATTGCTGGGTTCTCAAAAGAGGCGGATGGTGGCATCTGAGCAACCATTGGACCACCATGGGAGGTGGGCTGAGCACCAGGAATCATTCGTGCCGTCTTCATGTCAGCGGAGTTCGTACTGCCTGCAGTGATGTTGTGTCCAAAGACGCTACCGTTCCTGAGCGGGTCAGCGGTCATGACGTCCTCGCTGTCGTCCATGGTTGTTTGCATAGGGCCAGAAAACTCATCATCACCTTCTTCAAAAGAATCGAATTGGCCCTGGCCCTCATCTTCCTCTTCCCCGACGGCGGTAGCCAGAACTTCGACTTCACCACTAAGCACCATGGTGAACCCTTCTCCTCTGACAGGCTCGTCGACACGAGGGAGACCTGCGCGATCACGCCATTCGTTGAGTTCCCGGCGAAGCGCATCTGACTCGAGCTTGAGTAAACGTAATTCACGTGAGGCGAGGAGGCGGTGACGACGAGAGGCATGAATATGGGCGATAGAAGAGTTGACGATAGCAGACTTGGATGGCCGGCGGATCTGAGAAAGATTCGGGAGTAAAGCGGCAAGGTCCTGAATGCGGGATTTAATCAATCAGAGGGAAGCACGATTGAAAAAGGACTTACCAAGAATCTGCCATTCAAGGTTTCTCTACGTTGCCTCTCAACGGCGTTGTGGGTGGCCCGTCGCTCGGCGGTGTTGGCGCGACGGCTGGGCTTCCTCTTTGCCTGAGTAGCGGCAGGGTTGGAAACGGGCGACTGAGGCTGTGAGGAGTTTTGAGACTCGGATGGCTGAGGAAGAGCCATAGGCTGGACATTTGTGGGAGAAACTGGGGTTTGTGGGGATACAGAGCCATCGTCGGAGGATGGAGACTGATCGCCAGGGGAAGCGGAAACGATCGGAAACGATATTGCCATGGTGGGTTTGAATCTACGACGGTGAAAGAGTACAGTGACGATAACAGACAATGAAAGGCAAGGAGGCTGATTCAGAGATTATGGGATAAAACGGTAGAATTCTACAGGAGAAAACAGAAAAGGTACGCGAACGAGGTTCAGCGGAGGCCCTTTTGCTGTCGAAAAGAATAACGGGAAGGTATTCGCAGAAGATCAGAGCAGCGAGCCGAGCTCAAGCGTACTACTGATTGGTCCTTTGAGGCTGGGGGATGTTGCGGGAGGGTAGAAGCCGGCAAGGGTCGCGAGATCTGGGGGAGGGGTGAGAGAGGGAGAAAAGGGTATTGAGGGAACGCACCACAAGCGGTATCCTTGGTTGCGGCGAGGCTTTGTCGGGGAGGAGGAGGAAAAGAGAAGGGGAGCAGGACACTCAAAGGACCATGCGAGGGAAGGGAGTTGGAAGGGGATGATGGTCGTGGTCAGAATACAACGGGTACATAACCCACTAAATCTCCCCTGCCCGAATATCTCTTCGGCTAATCCCGGATTACTTTTTATTTTATTTTTTGCCTTTTCTTTATTATTTCTTTATTTTAATTCTTTTTATCCTTATCTAGCCGACGTCGCGACAGCCATGCAACAGCTCCCGAACAAGATTCTTGCTGCCACGCCCAATCATTGCTTCCGTTACCTCCTCCACCCCTGCCAGTGTCCCTCCCCATCCTCCCTCTACTTGCTGCCGCACCACCACGGATCATTCGGCTAGTTTACCCTCGTCAAATCCGCGTAATTATCTCTCGTACAAGTCTTTTGTACTCTGCGATAAATTAGTTCCGGCCGGTACCGCCACGCTCCATTGCATCGTCTCGGCGACACGTTTCATTTTCTTGTGTTGCGAGGACGCGCCCCTTTCATAATGCTATCTTCAGTCTCTCCAACTTTCACATTCTCACTGTAGAGCCCTTCTTCGTCCCCGTTCCCCTTCCTTGGCACAACCTGCTATTTTCGCTCGCCCGAGATCACCAGACTATTTTCGTGCACCCTTATTGGCCCACGATACCTAGCCAACCTTCACTGGGTCTTCCAAGCGCCATTGGAAACGACGAGGGTCACCTTACTATCTCCGCTTCTGCCCCGTACCCATCCAAAAGGCGACCCAACACATTACCTTTTGCTTTCCAGAAAACATGCTTTTCTCATCTCGCTACCGCCCCAGGTCCAGGAATACAAACGAGGTATGGCCGCCGTGCGCGATGGGAAAGTCTGCCTGAGAACCAGTTTCTCCGCCCGGCTGATCAGGCTTTCTCGGCTACTCCATACAGAGTCGAACAATCACGAGCTGGATCGCGTCCCTGAGAAGTGGGGGTGACGTACTTTCCCTCACCCGCAACTCCCGTCGGAACGATGACTGTGCTTGGCCGGTGTACCTCCTTTTGCTTCGGAGCAGACATCACTCGCCAGATGCCGTTGTTTTGTTGTCACGGGTTGTCCTACATTTGGCGTCGCTCGATCTTTTCGCTCAATCAACGTTTTTTACCAGCTCAAGGGCTGTCGTTGCTCAATCGAGGATGCTCCCGGGGGGGCTGCCGCACCTCCTACACTATCACTCCAACATGAACGTTATAAAATTCATTTCCGAGGTAAGCGCATGTCCCCGGCACCACCAAGCCAACCCGGAGAAGTTTCGGGAGCGAGAAAACATTGCCCGTGTCGATATTTTGATATGAAGTGCCGCTAGACAACAGGTCAATCGGAACGTCAAAAGGAGCAAGGGCGATGCTCCGCTTGGAGACAGGTCGACGTTTACTCCACCTAAAGTCCCAAGGGCGGACGTCGGTTGGAGTCTTGATTTGTCATATCACCCGTTTCATGCAACCATTGACTGAATATGTCCTTCCAAATCGCGATCAGCGAATAGATGCCCCTGGTTGTTTGACAAGAAATCGTTCTCATTGATCTTCCGTTCGGTTTCTAAAAGTAGCAAAGGTATATTTACCAGCAATTATTGTATAAGTCATACCCCTCATCTCCTCAAGAAACTAGTTCAGTACGTCACTCAATCGAGGTTACCCACGGACAACGAGGGAAACTACACCACGCCGACTTATCCATGACGTGAACGCCACTCTTATTCACGATACCATCGAGTAAAAGAGATCCAGCAACGTGGCATGTACGTGACCACCGTATCGCATTATTGCGCAAAGTACCCTTCGGTGGAGAACGCGACCTTCCATTCTAATGGCGCCATTTGATGGGGCCGCATCAATAAAGCTATCCATCCCGATTCGGCTTGGCATGGCTTCAGGATTAATGGGAGTTGAGTCGAATCTGGCAGAATAGGAAAGTAGACATCAAAACAATGATGACTCTGTTTAGATCTAGGCGTCGTCATAACATCCTCTTTCGAGTTGAGTTTTCTGATGAACTAGCTATTACGCAGCGCTGCGGCCAAATGAGTCAAGGTCGCTGGGCCTCGAGCAATCTCCAACGTTTGAGGTCCACTGCATGTTCCAGCCTCGGTCTATTACGGGCCGATGGCAGCCTCCGCCGAGCGACAACTCATACAGGAACCCGGGGGTAACATTTTGCAGGAGCCGTTGAAGACGCATCGCTACCTTGTTTTTCTTCCTTGACAGTGACACACTCACCTTTTGGAGATGCGCGTTCGTTCAACGTCATGTTCGCTCTACACGACTCAGATGAACGGCAGGGTTGTCTCCGTCGTGTGCGGAATGCGAGGCTACCAGTGACTGGAAGGAAAAGCATCGCCAGCGCGATCGGCCCGATCACCACGTGTCAGCAGTAGGATCCGAAACATGAACGAAATCGACACTCGTCTATACTTCTTCAGCTACATGATGCTTAGTTACATAATATATCTGGTCTAGTTGATGGTGGGGAGATGAGATCCGAACGGTAAAAAATAAATACAGACTGGTATTTGCCTTGAGGTGAGCCTCTCAAGAGGTGAATGGGCCGTATCCGTCTTTTGGCATCGCATGTGCAAGCGTGGGGATACATGGCCATCTTCGTGATATAAGGCCGCACCAAGGCCGCATCATGATGTTGATTCAATGCCATCTTGCACAGCCGTGAGAAGGAGGAAAGCATTGTGGCGCCACTATTTTCATGCAATAGAGTTTCGCACATTCGAGTGCCTTGCTTGACATGCCGATCTATCGCACGACACTTCGAAGCAGCCAAGTAGACATCCCTGCAAGAGATAAATTGCGGTCAGGGAACGATGGCCGAACTCGGAACCCGAGGCCTTGATGTCGACGCCGATGCAATCATGTCCGGATGTCCGAGACCTCGGGTATGCCATGATGTACAAACTACATCAACATTATCTAAAACAGCAGAAGAGACCGATTGTTCAACTGCCAAGGAAACAAGACCAAGGTAGCATCGCACTTGGACGTAGTACCTGGCTGGGTGACTGTAGGTGATTGTTTGTTCCGGAAATACTAATGAGCCGGCGGGATCATCCTCATCGCACCACAAGTGACAGCTCTCAAATATTCGACGTTCAAGAGTAGGAACAAGGTGCTGCTTAGAGTCTGGGACTCCCGGACAACCAAATGGGTTAAGTCTAAACGATGGAAAAGTGAGGCGATCGACAAACGAAGGCGAGCACGCCGTGGGAACGTGAGCTTAGCATCTGAAGATGTACAGTTGAAGAGCGCACAAACCGCGATTGACTTTCAAGGCTGACTTCGATTGAAATTTATTTATTTATTTGATGTTCAATGCCGTTGTGCCAACCACCTGAAACGGCTGCGGGGCGATCCGAAACATACGCATCGTTCGTGCACCGTGATGGTGAACGTTATGATTTGTTATTCCATCCTCACTCTTGGCTTTGAGTCTTGTGTTGATGTTTTGGAAACGAACCTCTGGGATCGGACTCGGCCCGATCGGCTCGGTACTACCACGCGTGTTTGTGATGGTGCTCAAGCATCGATATGAGATTTCAAACAGGGCCGTCGGCTGCTCGTGGATGCCAGGTACAGAGGAATTTAAAGTCAATTCATAGTGCATAGTGTTGGGAGCAGCAAGGGTTGATGCGCTATGTGAGTCGTTATTGGAGTGCACTTTGGCCGGGAGAGGGCTTGCGTGCAGCTTCCTAATGTTATGCATTCTTACTGTACAAAGGATGCTGAGGGACACAAGAGGTAGCGTGAAGCAAGTAGGGATTCGCACAAGTTGGAGTGACCGGAAGTTTGGAGCGTGGACTGTGGAAGCCGCTGAGTTCGTCTGGCAACTTGTATCTGCACCGCCAATGCTCTTACTAATTGAGGTTAACGTTGATCATCAGGTAGACCATCGCAATTGTGTTTCGGAGAAGAGACGCCGAAAATCGAGACCGTCCGAGGCGATGATCCAACGTGCAGCAGCTGCGGCCTTCGGGCAAAACACCCCGAGAGTTCAGTTAAAATTGAACCTACTACGCTTTGCTGCGTGTGCATGGCATTTTGGACACAAATTTAAAGGATGAGCTTCGATCAGCCACGATGAACAAATTCTTCCATGTGTTACTTGCCCCAGTATTTTGCCGAGACATCACGCGATTCATTCGTGGTAGACATCTTCGCAGTAACCCCGGTACAGTGCCCACTCCCAACGCACGTTTTTCATGGCCTGCTCCTACTTTCTCCACAGTAATGAATCGTTGCGGTGAATCACGACCGCAGGGCCTTCATGATATGGCATAAACAGGCCGCACCCTGTCGTCATCTCGCATACTTCACGACTAACTGTCCGGAAGCCGGTTCGAATGCGGGCGAATATGCCCATAGTAGGCTATGCTCCTCTCCGCTCTTCGCTTCAGTATAAAACGTGATGCGTTTGAGGATACTCAGCTGTCCTCAACCGTACTAAATACATTGCTTACACTGCTTAGCTATCCATCATGTTCAAGTCCTTGTTCGTTCCCTTCCTCTTCGCCACCGCCGTCTTTGCACAGAGCGTTCAAATTGGGCTGCCAACTTACAACCAAACTGTGAACCCAGGGAGTAGTCTCATCGTCCAAGTGCAACGCCCCGTATGTCCCGCCAGTCTCCGCATCTTCCGCTCCGTTTCTCCGCCCGAAACGCCTCGCTGATTACGCCATTCATTTCATTTCACTTTCCAGAACTCCTTGACGGGCTCTGAAGAGGTTGCTGTCGTCATCGGTTTGCAGTCTTGCCCAAACCGCCCTTGCTCGCCCCCTTCGAGCGACATGGGCACCATCTTGTATAACGGGCCGTTCAGCCCGCAATATCACGAGCCGTACCTGCCCCCGTACGAAAACTTCACCTTGCAGGTGCCTAGCTCGATCTCGGAAGGTGCTGCATTGATCGGTGTGGCACATGTCACGCTCATTGGGGTGAGTTTGATCCAACACCAATGACAATTGAAACAAGACGCAGACGTTGACTTGGATCCGTTTGGGTATAGGCTGGACTCTATCCTGTCTTGGAGACACTGAACGAGACGATCAGCATTGCGTGAGATGAATGTCGGTCTGCTCGAACTTTTGTTCGTGGACGTTGCATACAGAGACAGTCTATTAGCCACCATTTTTATCGGGACTTTTCCATGACATTGTTTTCTCCTTTGTTCAACAGTGTGTGTGGACGGTTACATGTAATGTAGTGGAGCAGATGATAATTCGTTACCTTGTAATCGCGCCTCAAGTCTTACTGTATCACTTTTTCGTTTACGATAATCAGATGTTGCCCTTTGTTTGTTTTTTGAAGTTGCGCCATCAAGCGAAGCTGAAGCCACAATATCGTAACGAAACTCCCTTCCTGTCACCTTTTCAGTCGTTGAACGATAAATCGATAACATCCGGGCGACTCAGAATTTCAGCGATGGCTGCCAGAAATGTCAACGTGAAGCAAACACAGGGCACTGTGTTAGCCAGTTCTCGAGTACTACTCCGAGTAGTACCCCGCTGGGGTTCACACGTGGGCAAAAACGTCAAGCGCCTCGCCTCCTGCCAGTCAACCCCTTGAGCTCCGCCGCCCGAGCACTTCCGAGTCGGATGTCCTGAAACGAACTCTGGCTAATTTTTTTGCCAGGGGCTACCAGGGGCTACCTCGGGCCGTCGTCGTAACGTGACCGAGCGGCGAAACCGAAACATGGAGTCTGTGCCTTCTTTGAACTGTCAATCATGTACTACGAGAGGCTTCGGCCCGCTGACGTGAACGACCTGCAGGTTAACGTCAACGATCAATGACTCGCCCGACCGACCTCAGTCCGTAGCGAGCGGGGATACAGCTCAGGAGAATATCTAGATGAACCCGCCGGGTACCAAACGTCGTACCGTGACACCCCCCTTGGGTGGAGGAGAATGGAAGCCAACGCTGTGTACACACAGGACGGCGTTCTTAAATATATGGATTCTTGGCGCGCTGACAGTTGCCAAAGCGATATCATTATCTCGTAGGTTACTGAACTAGAACCCAAGGCGAGCGGAGCTTAAAGGGTGCCTACCTCTTCTTCTCAAACTTTAGTGGACTTTAGGCGCCGCATGGGATCAGCCTCGTCGAATCTCGATGGGGCCCAACTTCAAACGCTACTTCATATTGGTCTTCAATGCGCTGCGCTATGTTGGGTCAACTGTCTCATGATGAGCCTGGAAGAGCTACGACGGGGAGAAGGATACGGAAAACGTATGTTTTGACCAGGCTCTCGGGCTTTGGCTTGCTTTCCAGCTCGAAATGAGGCGACCGTACGAACACTCCGTTCAGTCGTCAAGCTCACCTCGAAATTAGGTTATCCCCCTTCAGCGTATGTGATTCATTACAAACAGTTGTCTCCATCAATCAATCGACCGGGGTGTAGAGCATATCACAATGAGAATCCACGACCCAAAGCGACGTTCGTGCGATTGTTAATCCACTCTCTTACAGCTCGTTACGGAATCCTCGCGAAAAAAAAAGGGAGAAACAAGAAATACGATGGTCATGCAATAAGCTCGCTGTATTATTCTTGGTGGGCACTTGCGTCGAGGTGGCCCGAGGAGCGTACTATCTTACGGATCGTATATAGACAGGGCTCCTCTGGTATCTTCCGCATCTGCTCCGACCCCGCCATGATAGTGCGGGCGCAGTGACCCGAGGTGAAGATGGAATGGACGGCCACGGGGAGTATCCACCGCTTTGGATGGCAGATGGGACTACGAGCGCATAGTTTTCCGACGAACTGTCGCGCTGGCAAGCGGGCAGGGATCACCGTGAGTTTTGTCCGGAACATTTTTTGGCTGTGCATGCAACGGCAGGGTTACATACGTGGCTCCGGCGCGGAAAAGCTAAATTCGCTGTACGGAGTAGGTGTCGATGTAAGTCTGTTGCGCAGCTACATCCTTTCACCCGTGACGTGACAAACGTCAGATCCAATGGGGGAACGACTCCCGATTGAACATGAGTTGTGGCTATTTCTCAACAGGTACACCTAGTACTGCGTTATCCCCTCGGGTTGGCGTGGGCTCGTGCAAACATATGGCCTTTGCACGCTGTTAAGTTTTCATTGGTCTTGTCTCGTCTTTCCCTCTTTCCCTACCTTCCACCGTTGTAACACGGTACCACAGTCCTCACAAATTGGTGGTCAAAGGCGTCAATGGTGACACGTCGCGAGATATGTCCACTCCTATAGCTGAGTGGTGTGGTCTGTCTTCGACGAGAAGCATCGACGACGCGCTCTGTAACCCGTACGCACGATGCCACGTCGCGCGGGGCGGGCAGCAGCGATTCTGAGCGTGTTGTTGTTGCACCCTACCATTGAATACGACTCAACAGGCATATCCTAGTTGTCCTATTACTTTTTCCAGGTTGTCGTTGGTGTTAATCGAGGAATGGGAAACGCGACTTGATGGTCTTCCCGGCGCTTGATGTGTCATTGGTCCATAGAACAAATACTGTGGCAACGCCCCACTCTGCGGAAGGGAACCAAGCACTTGGAACCATTACCCCTGTCTGATTGGTGTGACGGAGGTGTCAGTATGGTCTCCCCTCAAGAAAATATTTGCCGCACGAAAGGAGGACTCTGTCGATTACAAGTGACACGACTAACAGGCAAACAATACACGAGCCCTTCACGAATCCCGTCTCATATGTTCGTGTAAAGAGACCGAGGAAAACGTCACCCGTCGCCTGGTATCTGGTACCTTTGAAACAGGTTAGCTCCAAGTCTCTCACACGTGTACCTTTTCCACGTCTTTTTCACTCCCACCAGAGTTTTCTCCAGAACGCGTACCTGACAAAATGAATCACCGTCGTTGACACGAGCATCGGCTTTGTGACATGACACCACTGCCAGAAGATACTGCTGTCCGCGGTGGCTGAGATTGGTAGGACCGCTCGAAAGAGAACCGTGACCACGTGGCATGATGCACTGGATGTTCCTAACAGTTCCTACTCATCGGAGCTAGAGGAAATTGCTGGCGATTTTCTTTGAGTCCTAGTTTTGTCTTATTGGAGTATGTACTCTATGTAGGACTTGCCAACTTCCTGGCCTGGCCCTCAGTTGCCCCTATCGCTTCCTCTGTCCCAGCAAACCCTCCAGCGTGAAGTTGCCCCCTACCAGTTTTCCATTACCGCCAGCTGTTTTAGGTGCCCCAGACGTCAAAGACGTGATAGCCCTTCGCACTGTAGACACTATCGTGTTCCACGTAACCATGGTGAGCATATCTCGGGAGAGTGAGATACGGAGCCGATAGCAAGTGGTTGCTGACCTGCCCAGGTGAGCGTTTGAAGAGGGTTCCGCGGGCTTTTTTATCTAGATATACTTTCGGTACCGAACCATCGACTTGAACACCCTTGTTTTGTCTTCTGGCAAGTACCGGTGTTCAAGTTGGACAGTTGGGAGGGTGCCGTCAAGCGAAATCACGTTCAAACATACTAGTGGAGATGTCAACGACGTCGTTTTATTTAATTCTCGTATCTAATCGAATTATCGGCCCCGCGCGAATCGAAATCTCCACACAGAGACTCGGACCCGATGGGATAAGTCTCAATTTAGGGTATGTTTTTCGATCTTTTGCCCCCGTTTCTAGGCACTCTCTCCAAGTTCCCCTTTATCTGCTGAGTATAATAGATCGCAACGTTTATACCACCCGTAATATCTGCCACACACTTCACTTCAGTTGAATCGGTGGCTGAAACGAGAAGAAGTGTTGAATCCCTTGCTTCTTGATGCCCAGCAGCAAAGGATTGCAACGTGCGGTCGTGTCCTCTTGGACCACATCCGTCTCGCGCATCTTGGCACAAGTGCGCCATCCCGATATATACATCATGCCACGACGATCAAAAAAGGCTTGCGTCCCAGGCACGTTCGTGAAAGATCTTGAACGACCGCCCCTCTTCCTGCCGGGGGGGGATCGTTTCATCCCCCCAAAATGGAATGGCTAACCCCTGGTTAACTCTAACATACCAATGTTTTTTCACGGATTTTAACTTCGGATAGCCTTTCAAATATCGATTGTCCCGGTGGGTATGATCAATAACTTGTACTTGCACCCTTCAGCCGTTCGCCGTTCGTCCCATGACCTACGCTATGTTATCGATGGGCCGTGTTCATTTTTTCCAAGAAGGCGCGCGAAGCGGCGTCATTTTTTTTGGCCGTTGTCCTCTGGCGGTCTCCCGGTCGATTTCTTCACTTTTAGCAGTGAAGCTGCCCCTCGACGAAGACGCTTACAGTGGTGTTGCGAGTCGCGTTATCATGCGTACCATTGCGGGGACAAATAACAACAATTCGGAGTTACACTTGCTAGTTGTTCGCGAACAAATCGGAACGATATATAGTTCATTTTAGTTTCTCTGTCGATGGCTGCCAGGGTCTGTCTCTCTTTCGCATTGTTCCTGACCCACGAGTCGAGCCGTTTGCTCCAATTGGCCAACTGTACACCGCGTTTTCGAGAGTAAGAAGGAGCGAGAATATGATGTTAAGTAACAAACGATGACAAATCGAGTACAAACATTGATTACCCTAACCTTACAGTGTGTGGTGGGAAGGGAGAGAGCGGATCGGAATGGCCGTCCCCGCCAATTCCGTCGAATGGGGTGAGGAGTTCGGCGTCATCGCCCACAATCAGATCTTCGAACGGAAGGGCAGGGTCAAGAAGGCACCGCAGCCATGGATGCACGAGCACCAGATTGTTAAGGCTAGATAAGTCCTCCGTGGTCTTGATTTCGACGTTCCCGAGTCCGGGTGTTATGCCACAATAAGAACGATGAGAATCACCGCTCGAGACCAATGGACCTCTCAATGGAAACATGATGCAGGATAAGCTCAATCGGCGGCTGGCAAGACGTGGTGATAGGAGAAGGGCGACTCGATCGTATAGCATTAGAGCCGAGTCGAGATATGACGACATCCGTAGTTCCGCGACCAAAGCGTCCATCTTGTCATCTTCAATCAGCGACGGGATATGAGGTGACGCTGGGTCGCGATATACACCAATCTCCGCAGGAAGACAGCTGTTATAGTTGGATGCCTTCCCTGTCCAGGCTAGAATAGTGACGTCACCTGACCGAGTCAACACCTCTTGTAATAGGCGACCCAGAGCCCGTTGTTGGCCCTCGTCGTATGTGACTGGGATAGAGACATCAAAGATGCCGAACAGTGAGTAGGCTATATCCTCTTGCTTCGTAGCGATGCGCGACGCGGCAAGACAGAGTTTCTGTCGTATATTCTCTGATCCAGGCTGGAGAGAGAACAGAACTTGTACATCAACACCGTTTGCAGCCGCCATCTCGGCCATGATTACGGATGAATCCTTGTGGTTATACACTCTCTCTTCAGGACGATAAATCCTCCAATCTTCAGTGTAGAAACGGATGACCTGAGATGCAAAGAACTCCTATAATGTCCATGCACGGGTGTTCCAGAAACACCTCACGAGAGCACGCAGGTCCGAGTCAGATCGTACACCCTTTAGGTGAACAATCGTAAGGGCGGATTCGTGGTACCATTGGAACATCGACGTCAGGGATTCCTGAAGCATCGGGCCATCCATTTTGTTGATACAACACATGTCAGACCATGCCCAGTGCAATCCAGCTTCCTGCACTGTCATACAGAGCATCACCAACTTCGAGACTGTGGGCGATGCTGCCAATTTGTGTACCGGTTCATGGAGGACATCGTGGAACAATGGTTCGGTTCCTTCCCAAGTATGGGAGAATGTGGCGTATCGGAAGTATTTCTGAACGGTCTGGGTAATGCGAGAATCGTCGTCGTCGCGTCTTGTCATAATGGATACAACGAGCTCCTTGAATGTTGGATCGGCTTCGAATTCATCCAAACGCTCCTGCTTATCACGAAGACGACCAGTCTCCGTGTTAACGAGGACGAGCGGAACGTCCCGCTGAGTCCGCTTGGCAGAGCGGCGATTGCCGCCATTGTCTGCAATGGGGCGACGTAGTGGTTACGCGATTCTGCAAGAAACAGAATCCTCAGACGATGCTTTCGTGCGAGGCAGAAAGTACTTACCCCGAGTAGCAGGGTCCGGAGATTGTTCAAGCTTCAGAAGCATATCGTTATACGCATTGATTGCGTCATCGTAACGGTGAGCACCAAGTAGTGCTGCATGCTTTCTTCCGTAGCCGCTCGGAAACGATGGATCGAGTTTGATCGCCTGGGACCGCATCAGCTTTCTGCTCCGGTGTGGAGTAGGATTCACGTACCGCATCGGCATCCTCTAACGAATCGTTCCATAATCGCATCCCACCTCGTGCTTCGCTGCGCTTGATCAAAAGGTCTATCGATCGTGGATCGAGGGTCAATGCCGTAGCGTAATGGACATCAGCATCTTCGTATGAGGCAGAGTCCATGAGGACATCTCCACGTTGCTCTAGTGCCTTGAGACAACGCGCTTTGAAATCTGATGTTCGATGTCAGAGAGCACCAAGGGCCACGAACCACGTAAGGAATGCTCACTAGCAATCCACTCAGTTTCACCCATAGACTTTGTTTCCTTCTCGGGTATGTTCGTCGTTGTGCGAAAAGAATTTGTCGCATTGCTATATTGCCATTGGAGCCCCTCACCGAGTTCGGACTGAGCTTTCCCATCGCGGTTACCCGTGCCCTCGGATAGCTCACTCTCCATCTGTCGGAAACAGTGGATCGCCTCCAAAATGCGACCGTCCTCTTCGAGAACATCGCAGATTGCCCGGTAGATGAGAAACCTTGGAAGATTGAACTGATTCACAAAGACTGTCAACATCTGGTGTCAGACTGTCATGTAAAGCATACCTTGGCGGCGGCACTCAATGCTTGGTTGGGTGAGCTACGAATCAGCACTGTTCTTGCCCACCTCATTAGCAGGGTGTCCGGGGACGAGGGGCTGAGTAACAACGCAGCAGAGTAAGCTGCAACCGCATCGTCCTGTTTCTCGGTGTTCGATGCCTCGTCTCCACTTATTTCCAGCCTTGATATACATTGACTTTTGAACTCTGATGGTAGAATTGAATACTTTATCCTGATGTGTGACGCCAAAACTCACTAGCAAGCCAGTCCATTATGAGACCGTTGGCTCTGATCCCCTCACTTACGGTATTGATCTCCAGAAGAGACAGTGCAGCATCCACGATGCGGCCTTCGGTATACAGGGCTTCACATTTATGTTTCTGCTCGTGCGCACGAAGGATTTGGGCGAGGCTATCTACTCCGTATTGTGAGTTGGCAAGCTGGTCACGAAGTTGCTGGTTGGCTTCTTCGAGACGTGCAATTTTGCTGTCTAATAAATGTGGATGTCGACGACATGCGAGTCAGGGTGGTAATAAACGTACTTGAGCTCTCTTCATGCGCGCGAAGGGACCTGATTGTCCCTTCGAGACTGGTCTTTTCCACCTTCATGCGTTCGATTTCCCGATCTGCGAAAATCTGCAGCAGTCAACAACGCGGGGAATCACGCAGCGAGGTTTCAACGCAAGTGCACTTACATGATCAGAGTATGATGAAGGAAGCAAGTCCCCGACACTGCGAAGGGTGATTGCCCTGCCCCCACAGATCACAAGGTCGTAGTTTGCTGAGACAGCCATCGATGCGACGCGAGCTGGATGCTGGATGACAGACCCGATTCGCTTGTGAGTCGTCGTGTCCCATAACGAGATCGATGAGTTTGCGGAAACCGCGATGAATCTGCCATTGCTTGCCAGGGCGATGCAAGTGGCTTCATTGTTGCTGTGGATGGGCCATTGAGAGCACGTCGTCCCGGTGGACACGTCGAAACAGTGGATGTTTGCGTCGCGAGATAAGACAAAGAGTTGCCTGCTATCGCTAGTCCAAGCGAGGGATTGGTTGGATGGCGAGCTGACTTTGATTGGGACGTCGACGAGGAGGCGGCCGTCCTGACTGCCGTAGATCAGAACGGACTTGCGATCCCACGTGGCAGTGGCGACGAGGCGTCCGTCGGGTGAGAATTTGATCGCAGCAACGTAATGGTCGTGTCTCCAGGGGTCGAGCAGCCGCTTGCCAGTCGAAAGTGACCAGACGCAGACAGTCTCGTCATCCGATCCAGTCGCAATTCTCGTCCCATCCG